>OX183134.1:37831160-37843660 GCA_945261195.1 Cryptosula pallasiana | reverse complement strand
TATATATTGTGATCACTTGAGCGTATCACTTCATATGTTCTATATAATCATTCATCTTTGAACCATTGCGTTTTGTTTGCTTTAGTTATCGATAGCTGGTGATAGTAGATTCTAGCCTACTTAGCGTAACTATGAGCTACTTACTACTAGCTGTGTGTATGTGTGTATGTGTGTATACCAGAGCTGACCTAGTTATTTCGTACAGTTAAATGTTGTTGTACAGAATTGTTTTTCAAAAACAAAAATGGTGATCATTTTTAAAATCTGCTGTTATTATTGTAATGGAATTGCACAGGGCTGCAATCATCTCAGCCGGTGCTAATATCATATACTAATCACCCATATACATATCCAAGACTACCCTAAAGCCTATACTACTAGAGGTTATGCCTGAATGCTCAAGAGTGCAGCTGACCGACCGCTTCACTAAAGCCAAGCGCAGGAAGGACTTTCCGCCTCTAAGTTCTATTATTAAAGGGATAGTCTACAGAGAAAGCCAAAAATGACATTTTTTGATGCTAGTTTATTTGATATTGGAATGGTTAGGTAGCACTAATTTAATACATAAGCTACCAAAAGACAGTGATTTTCCCAATAGAGGACCAAATTTTATTGTAAAACTTTCCAAAAGTATAAAAATAGCAGTATAAAACTGTCAAGTTTGCGCAAATCTATTTTGAATTTCGCGCTGTTAGAAATATCGCCAAAGACTCGTTACATTGTTGTCTAGAACGAGGGTACACCCCGCACAGACATAGCGTGCATTCAACTTGTGCGACATTAGTAAACCACCACCGCTGGAGCGCGACTGTGAGTGGCCCCCTAATATGACGGGGACCGGCTTGCATGCCTCGTCATTATTACACAGATACTCATCAGCGCTGTGGCTATTTCACATTAGGCTATATCAGTGATCAGTGATGACAATAATTGTGATGACAATAATTATCACGGACAACATCTCCTATCATCATCGATCATTATTAATAATAATAAGCGCTATTATTGCATATCTATTGGTATTATGTATGATGTTGTTATGATTATGAAATAAAAATATCAAAAATATTATTAGCATTTTTTTATTTAGTATTATTATTATAAGAATAATACTACTAAAATACTAAATATTATTATTATTAATTATTATTATAATTTTATAAAAATAACTGGCAAAAAAATTAATTATTATGGTTTCAGCAATGAATGGCCCCTAATGACTAAAACTATTAATATTTCAATGTTTTTTTAGTAGTCCACAAAGCAAAAATACCTGAATTGGTGAAACTAAGGGTGTAATAACACTGGAAAATGATAGCTTGACAATTATGACAATTCAATCGTATAAGGAAATGAACGCGTTTGGGGTGTACGCCAATCCCGGTGACGAACCAAACAATGTATTGCCGATATCCAAAATGCGATTTCGCATTTTCCCTTAAATCTTACAAACTAAAATGTTAAAAACAACAAAGATACTCCCTTATTTATTGTTACTGCTATTCAAAGTTTGTATCAAAATTTAGTTTTCTCTGTAGACCACCCTTTTAACTTTGACACTTGTCACATGCTAGCTTGTTTTGATTGCTCAATCTGTATTAGCCAATCATATATTTTTATGCCTACATGATTTTTTACCTCCTTTATATAGAGCTGCATGTAGCCCAGCAGCTCAGATACGATTAGATACAGTTAGATAGAGTTAGTGTCTCGAACTAGTATTGTCTAGTTACTGTTAGTGTGTCTTAGCTAGCGTTCAATGCTAGCCAGCACCAGTCCCAGGAGCTGAGGAATCGTTTGGAACTACCAGGAGGAATACCGTGGAAGGCGCTTAGGAAAAGACGCTTAGGATTCCACGTAGCAACAACCAGCCAAGAGGACTATACCGCCAGATCTACATTGGACTATTACTCAATACGTATCTAGAAACTTATCTTTCATTTTACACTTGTACTTAGTGTTCAGTTCTGTGCGTTTTGGTTCAGTAGCAAGTAGAAGTAAAGTACTGCTACCCTGTTAAACTTGTGGAACCCGTTTGGCCGGTTGCCGAACTTAGTCGTGTCTGCTAGTTAGCAGCATTCAGTACTCTCCGTATCAGAGAGACCATACTGCCTTGACACTCTGTAGCCATCGCTACCACGAAATACAGAGTAAAGCCAGTAAACAAAGCACTCTTGCAATACCAGTAACCGTTCTTCCTCCTCATAACGGGGAAAACTGTTATATTATTACTCCATCAAGCCAACTTATGTGTGCAAAAACCAATTTAAACAATAGAAACTTTAGAGTTTTATCCTTATACTTTTTGCCATTGGAAAAAAAACCATCCCAGTAGAACGGGTCAGATTGATGACGTATTCGAAATGCTAGCCGATGATTGGCCAATGGCAGTCAACTGTAACATATAAAAAATAACCCTACTTTTAGAAATGGAATTAGCCTAGAACACGTTCTCAAAAGGGTTATTGCTGATGCCTACATTGAAATGTGAGTCGGAAATTTGTTCTCTCAGGTATATTTTGAAAAATTTTCAAATTTTCCAGTAATATTTAAGAAAAATTTGATTGAGATTTTGTGTTATCTGTTTAGTTTAAAAGCTTCCCCACATAACATGAAGATGGTTTTCAAGCCTGATTTGTTGTCACCGACGATCTCGATCATAATATAATGATAAGTGAAGTAATGATTACTTTACTTCCATATAATGCAGAGAGTCTAATTTTTGTGTTACTTTTCATTTTGAAAAAAATTTCACTTAATTTTGTCCTAAAACAACTATAATAAAAATATATATGATTAACAATAAATAATGATAATTGATATTTAGAGTAAATATTTATATAAATGTTGCAAAGCGTAGTTATTATTAATTTTTGTTATTCATAATAAAGAATAACAATATATATTGAAATTGATACAATAATATTAATAATTACTATTCTGAATATTAATATATAAAATATAGATGATCATTATTACATAAAAACAAATACTACATCTAGCAGGGGCATAAGTTTCATGTTCCAACCTGAATGGTTGCACCTCATTCTGACCAGCGCAGAGTCTGAGGAGTCCAACGATGACTATAACATATATTATTAGCGCTATATCAACAATCATATATTTAGTCTAAATTACCGTTGGCTAGGTAAATGAAAATATGGTAGCACCGATGGGGATAGTGACAGTCTTTTTCAATCTGTTCAATTACCGAAAACAGTTTATCGCTAAATGGAATTACGTTCTAAGATATATTTCAGATTTGTTATTTAATTGTTCTGATGTCATTTTATTATTTGTTTAAAATACCTTCAGAAGAAAGAAAACTATTATTTCCAAAGTGGAAATTAAAAAAAATCTCTGTCGAAGAGTTTAAACTAGCAATTTGAATTAATAAAAAGTGACAATAACTTCTGAGCTTTTAAAGAGTGGAAACACATATTTTCTCAGATGCCGTGGTCATAGACTTTGAATGTCTTCCATAGTTGTGTGGTTGTAAAGTAAATGCCGAAAACGGTAGTCTATGTTAGCAACCCTCTCTGTCATCATAGAAATAAATGTCAGCGATGGGCTCGGAGTTGATATCCCGTGCACTTAATTCGATAATATTTGTTTGGGGAATCCTACGCGAAAGCTGACAACAGTCCTCAGCCTATATATATTTTCAGCCAATAGAATCAATTACCTTCAAACTTTAGCTACTCCTGGGGTATGTACTGTTATCATCATTATACCCATTCCTTTAGCACAAAGTAAACATGTTATAATCGCTAATTAGTGTAGCCAACCACTTTTGACTTATTTTACAAACTGTAAGCTATTAAAAAAACACCAACCTAACAATTAGTGCGCAGCCGGGAACCGATGGGCTCATCTGATTTAAATAAAATTCTTTGGTTAACTAAGTAACCACAAAACTTGAGCATCTTGTGAACTCCATAAATCACAAAGTAGTTTTGTAATAGTTTTTCTAAAGGTACCTAACTTTCCCCCACAATCTGGTTTACTTCTGATGGATAAATCTCAACTAAAGTTACAGTTTTGGGGTAAAAAAGAATGCAGATTTAAAATATGACAAGAAAATTTGTTGTTGACAAACCATTCGAGTGAAATTTCTTACATAACATAAAGTCTCTTTTGCGCAAATTTTTCGTTTGTTTGCTTGAAATTTTTTATATAACATAAAGCATTTTTTAGTCAAAAACTTTTTTTTTATTTGCGTGAAGTTTTTTGTAATATTGATGCCTTCGATTTGGTCATGTTTACAAATCTAGCAGTTGAGTGAATATTTCTTGTATAGAAGAAGGCTGGTTATTAGAAGAGTTGATTATTTCATAGAGTGAACGAATAAGCATTTCTCGTCATGTGAGATGACACTAGATGGCATGTGAGATGACACTAGATGACATGTGAAATGACACCAGATGACACGTGAGATGACACTAGAAGACATGTGAGACGACACTAGATGACATGTGAGACGACACTAGAAGACATGCTTACCATACTGAGAAAAGAGGTTTCTAGGTGTTCTTTCTGGGAAAAATCTATCTTTGTTTTTGGCGATGCATAAAATACTACTTCAACTTTTAATTCTGTAAATGTGTAGTCGGTCAAAATAGCGAATGGTGACATTTCTGAAAAGAACCAAAAGATAATAAATTATTTGTTGCCAGGAAAATGTTCTAACACTTTCTGGAATAAATGAAAAATATTCTTTCATCATCTAATGGGCCACATTCATTCCAGGTCAGTCAAAGCCAATCGTATAAATTGTCTACATTATTTATTTATCGCGTACCTGGTTAATGCTTTCTATACGTTACTATATCATTGCACAATTTTTTACAATCAATTTATAACAGTTCCTAAGACACAGCTTTCGCCAGGTATACCTGATACGTTTGGTCCATCAAAGGCACCTCCAGTAAGAGGTATGATGCACTGGGTGGGAGGAAGCTATAAAAACCCACTGCAATAATTCAGATTGCATACTCAATCAAACTACGGGAAATATTCTACATCACACAATGGACACTGGAAAACAAAAAATCACTTGCTGTTTTATGTGAGATGGCTAGCTCGTATCGTTTTTGAGCTAAATGTGTTTTGAGATCCAAAGTAATTACTTCTACCTAGTCAACAATTACAATGTGGAAGTGTACAAAACCTAAAACTTTCCATTACAATGTTCCTATTCCAAATATAGTGTTCTGAAATGTTATTAAACATCAAGTTCAAACTACCATCTTAACCATGTAAGTTGGCATTTATTGTTGTTGTTGTTTTTGCTGTTGGTGTTGTTGTTGTTGTTGTTGTTGTTGTGTGGTAAACAGAGTAATTCAGTTCCATCAGTTGTAACAAAAAAAAATTATATGAAAAAACCACTTTTTTTCTCATGACAGGTAGCTTATGAATATGTGTTATGTGGAATGGCATTAGATGACAGGTGTATTGTTGCGTTTGATTCAGGGCCAATAAAAGAGAACAAAGGTTTTAAAACCAGAATACTACTACTGGTGTAACGTTATGGAGGAGCTTGACGTAGGCAATCTTTTTGGGTTGACGTCAATACTAAGGTTTTACATAGCAATGTATTTTTATCTATATCTTTTGTATTCCATGGTATATGTAAAACGTTGTAGTATTATGAAACTCCAAGTGTAGTGGGTTTGACAAACCATCAAACGTCGCTCTACCCCTCGACTGCCTTTTAACTTCCTCGGGGATTGACAACTTTACAGCCATCCTATCTTTTGGAAAGTTGCAATCTCATCCAAGGTCATCCTGTTTTTCCTTCTTATTTGTTACTTAGAGCTATCTGTATTTGGGATATTGTAGTGGATTTTGGGGGGCCGACCAAACGTCCACCAACAACACCTCACTCCGGAGGTCAACTTCTAACAGAGGAGTATGCCAACTCCACAACTGTTCTCAGAGCCTACGGCTCAAACGTACAACTCAATGTCTTGTTGAGTAAACCATACTTTATTATACAGCATAACCAGCAATGTACAATAAGGGTAAATGTATGTATAATGCTACTTGGCTCAATCACAAGCAGAATCCCAATACAATACAAAGAATCAAGTGAAGTGTTCTGCCTTTTATAGGCAGAACAGGATTAAAACATATGCCCAAATAAGGGGGCAACAAATCAGCAGTGGCAGGAAGTGATTACACTTATCAGAACATGAGATATAAATATGTGATACAATCATTGGTTAATATAGGGTTAAACATGCAAGGCGCCCAGAAGTAGGGGGCGGAGCTTATCAGTCAATCTTGCTGATTCATGATGGTGCAATGAGTAGCTCTAGTTCCTGGTCCTTATGGCTTGTGGTCCTTGGCTTTGGTCTTGTCTGAGGACAGCTATGTTGCAAAGTCGGGCTCCTGCATCTTTGGTATCAATTTAGGTTCTCAGCCTATAGTAGTTCTTTCCTCACCGACCCGGTATAGGGTCGGTAGTGGCACTGCAGGGCCGGTAGTGCATGCTGCAGGGTCGGCAGGGTGTGCTGCAGGGCCGGTGGTACCTCTGCAGGGCCAGCAGTGAATGCTGCAGGGCCGGTAGTAAATACCGCAGGGCCGATAGTGCATGCTGCAGGGCCGCCAGTGTGCGCTGCAGGGCCGGTGGTACCTCTGCAGGGCAGGCAGTGAATGCTGCAGGGCAGGCAGTAAATACCGCAGGGCCGGTAGAGTTTCTACCGGCTTACTTGTTCGTGTTCTGGCTGTGCCAGACTCAGTTTAGGCTTGCCTGACACCCAGCAGTTGTCAGGAGGACCTTGCGCAAAGATAGTGGTCACAAAAATCCACCACAATATTAGGCTTGACAACTTCAATCAGTTCTTTACTCAAATTAGTTTAACTAGGAGTTCATAATAACTTTATCTAGCAATATTTTTTCTTTAGCAACTCAAAGTTAAGTTACAAAAAGTCTTTGCGATTATTGCCCCAGCATAAGTACATGGCAAGGAACCTTCTATATATGATAAAGTCCAGCCAAAATTAGTCATTGCCTATACGCAACAGAGCATAGATTGCAAATGCCAAAACTAACAAGCATGTACACACAAACACACATTAAAGACAAGTGTGTTAATGGTGGGCAGAGTTCTTGAATCTTCTAGCAGTCATACCCTAATGGAGGAGTCTTCCCAACATTTGATATATTTAGTTATGTTTCTAGACTGCTATTTTGCTGAATGAACTGGCACTTGCTTTAACAAAATCTAGTTCACTGAACGAATGCCAAAGTGGAAGACACTGCTGTAACTTGCTAATAAGTGATTACAACAGCTAATGGCAATAGTCTCTAAATGTAAGTCGACCACAAGAATGGTTGCTATGAATGCAAACGGATCTGAAATGAACATAAACATATGCATTATTTAAACATGTATGAAGAAGATGATACCATATTACAAACATGCCCACGTGGTTAGCAATGTGAGTATACTTTTTCAAATCAGTATCTATTGCGGTAGAAATAAATAACAACAGCGTATCGGAAGTATGTTTCGTCATAAACACGTGCAACAGACTATAATACAAAGGTAACCCGCTGATCTCTAAGACTTTATACTAATGACTCACAAACAGTCAGCTATATCAGAGGGCACATGGCACAATCCGCATCTATTGGTCACCTCATCGGTCATTTGGATATTTCTAGAATTGTTATAGTAAATAAATAATTGTCAGGCATAGCATGTTGTAATTTATTTATTCACCACCGCATAAAATAAGATAAATTGAATAAATTCAGCACCACTTGGATATTGATGGAATAACTGCCAAATTTTAGTTGTCCACATATGAATGGTTATGTTGATCATCTAGGTAGGAGTTGTGACACCCTAATGCTCAGATGAGACAACTTCTCAAGGCTATTGGTTAAGAGTGCAGCAGAGGCAATGAAAAAATGCAAATTTTATTGGTGGCATTCAAACTTGAATATACATCTAATACAAAGCACAGCATTGTGTTTATGGTAGTAACAAAGCATGAGTCACTACAACAGTAGGTACTAAATCACTTAGAAATGGCATTAATACGCTTATGGTTTTGTTGTCACTTAGTAACAAGTTTCTGTGTTGAAAGTACTAACATATGATTCATATAACATATGAATCAAAAGTTCTATATTAGGATCTATTGATTGAGATAAAAAACACTTTTAAAAAGTCTGTTTACAAAATCATCTGATAATAAGAATTGAACGATAGAATTGAAAAATCAGTATACAGTAAGACCCTAATGACTGCTACATCCAAGTATGGTACAAACAAACTACACTATACTTGGAGTTGCCTAACTATTGCCAACGGAAGATAAGATCCCATTGTCCGCTACATTCAAGTGTGGTTGAACAAATTGCAATAAACTTGGAGTTGTCCAATTAATACCCAGAGAAGATAACTGAAGTAAAATACAAGTGCAACGTTTGATTGTGTATGAATCTAACATCAAACTATCAGTTGGTACAATAAAACTGGAGGTAGGAATTTTTTGGCAGTAATTTAAAACTTTTCAATGGCACTATAAAATGCACCACATAGTTACCGTAAAATGTTGCATGGAATTTAGTTTCTCGCAAAGACACAAGTAGAGGGCAGAAATTTTGTAGCAGTGAAGTTTAAAGGGCTGCAGTAATTTATCTCACAAATCAAACAGCACCAGACAAAATGTACAACAATATGAAACACTACATTTACCGTGTATGTAAATGAACCAAATCAAACAAAATTACAATTATACAGTGAGGTATGTAAACAAGGAAATGTTAGAGTAATGTCTTTTATCAAAACCTTTCTCTCTAAATAGATTTTTAGAAACTTTCCTGGACTAGCAAGAACCATATGACAACTATATTGTTGGCGTGCTGAGATCTATGATGTTTATACAGCACACATAGACTTAACTACATGTTTGCCAAATGCCTCAAAACTTGTTATGCTACCTGGTATCGGAGACAAAAGAAGAACCGAGTGAAGGAGTAGAAAGTGTGTTGAGAGTTTTGACCCAGAAGCATTCAGTTGTATAAGGAATGGTGGCTACTGGTGGCTCAGAGTAATCACTGAGTGCTAGGCTGTCCCTAAGGAGATGCAAGTTATAATTTACTTTTGGTGTCTCAAATAAAAGTTGCTAAAACCCTATACAGTACAAACATTGAGCTGTTGACTGTTTATGTAAATGTGTATACCTAAGGTAAAACTTCAAGTACTCTCAAATGCAAAATATTGTTTGCAAATTTTTACATCATTTACAATGATTGCATCGGTGCTCAACTTTAATTAGACCATTTAAGTTATGCACCATTTTAGTTATACACCATTTTAGTTATGCACCATGTTATTTATGCACCATTTTAGTAATACAACATTTTAGTTATACACCACTTTAGTTATACACAATTTTAGTTACACACCATTTTAGTTATACACCATTTTCGTTGTCAAGTTTAATTAGGCAATACTTCAGGTTAGTAAGATGATCATTTTATTACACTTTGAAATCGCTGCAGCTAAGCAACGAACTTCAGCAAAGAAAGCAATAAATTAAAAACAAAGAATCACAAACAGTTGACATGAGGAAACGAATTCTAACAAGCAAATGGATCTACATCAAACGCAAAAACAGTAAATGATAACCAAAAAATAATTAGAACGATTCAGAAAACTTACAACAAAATGTAATATTTAGGTTACGATATCACTTGGATGGAGCAGTTAATTTGTGTTGAGTCCATGTCAATTGCTGGTGCTAATAGAGTTCGATCTCCCTATGTGGTTTATAGGTTTATGTCAAACAAAGTCAGCATGCAAGCTCCCCAGTTAGCCACCACTAATTTTTTGTTATACACCTGCAGACCAAATACTTGGTTACCGTTTACTTTTGCTGCCAACTCAGACACTATTTCACCTAAAACAAGTGCCAATTTCAATAGGAACAGAGCAAATCTTATCAACAAATAACCCGAGTGTAGGTCTTCTGTAAACATCTAATCGTATGTGAACAAAGTTACTGCTGCAGAGTTATAAAACTTGATTATGAAACAACTTGAACTTTTAAGCAAAACTTGGGCCGACAAGTTCTCAAATATTAACCAAAAATTCTGACTTACAAAAAGTGTTTCCCTGGTATTAGAGATTAACATTATCAAATAACTAGAAAATTATAACTTAACAATTTAGCATCAAACACAAAAAACATAGTTCACCTGTTTGGTTATCTATAGACCAGATCTCAGTGCCTGAGTAGTCGGCCAGTAAAGTATAACGTCTGCTGTAACAAGTAACACTTCCTGGATTGGTGGGCAAGTTACAACTCCATATCACTTCACCAGTACCAAAATTTACTTTAAATACTTGTTTTGATGAGTTAACAGATATAACAACAGAAACATCATCTACAGCGCACATAAATACATGGCCACCACCTAATAAAGTACAAGGATTGGACCTTAGTATCTGACCAGAGAGGGAGTATACAGTTATTCTCTGGTTTGGTCGATCAGCTATGACCAACTGGTCAGAAACTACAGCCATTGCATTACATAACTGTCCCCCACAGGTAACATTCCACTGTGTTACCTGTCTACCTACCATATCATACACTTTAACTACAGCTGCACCAGGCATTAAGGCATACAATCTATCCTCATGAACAGTTATACAATCTATGTGGTCATAACTAGAAATAAATGACTCATCTAGCTGGTTGTTACTGTCCAATCTAGCAATTCCTTTTTCCCATTGAGAAATGTACATATACCCATTGCATTGGCAAATGGAGGGAATGTAAGTTGATAGTTGAACAGTTCTCAGATGTTGAAGAGATTTAGGGAGACGTGCAGATGGATGAAATCCATTCTCACCATAAATGATCATGTCATCAGATGACACAATCTCTAACTCAGGGCCTCTGCACTCTTCTATATAACAACATTGTATTTGACTTGATTGTATTGGAGATGTAATGAGCAGCTCAGTAATTTCCTTGAAACATTGTCAAACAGTTTCCATATATTTCCAGCCAAAACTGATCAGCAATGTTCTTAACACTGAAGTTTTTTGGTACAAAATTGCCCCAGATTCAAAGATGTTAAATGTGCCCAGACCACTCATTTTTTAGGGTAACCCACTAGTTTTGGAGTTTGTAGTATTTTGTGAGAAGTTAGTACTGAGAACTGGATTAAAAAGAGTTTAAATTAAAAATAAGTTAAATACAAGACCACTTCATTCCAAGATGACTTTACTTATTCATTAATGCACTTAATGAAATAATAAAGAGTTTTTGTTGGAAGGACTTTTACCTTTTTTGGATAATTGCACAACATCTGTCATCTCTAATTTAGGTAACTCTTCATCTATCAACTTCTGCAGTTGACCTTTTAGTTCACTGAATGCTCTCACAATGTCCACCTGATAGAAATAAACTGATGGATCATATAGTTTCTACCAAATACAAACCAATGTATTTTAGACTCCAAAGTAGAAACCATGAACTTGAATAATTTTGTAAAAGCTGCTCTCCGAGGCAGCTTCCTAAATTTTCTAAAGGTTTTGTATTAAAAGATGATAGCATAATGCCAATCTTAATAGTGCAAGCATGTAAGAGGCTGTAAGTTTGGTCAGGCGTGCCATTATGAGTTACTCAACAAACAAAAAAATATGAATCTGTATCCATTTGCTACCAGAATAAAAACTGTTTTGCACCATTCACAAATACATGATGTGCTTGCTTATGTAACCAGGATCAGTTTTTTTAGACAAAAGTGTGCCAGTGTATTAGCATTGGGTTTTATGCGCTTGTTCGCAACAATTCTCATAAAAATGTCTGTTAATTAATTATATCAAAATGTGGTAATTAACTGTCGAAATAGGAATAATAAAAAATATAAAAGTTTGGACCACTTTCTAGATAAAGTAAAAAAGTATTTGCAATGATAGGTGCTTTAGGCGTCTCAACGAGTTGATTTGAGAAAGTTTGATCTACGCGTTTATCTCGTGAATAAAAGCTTGTAGGAGTAGACGAGTGTGGACATTTTACAAAATTTTGCAAGAGTTTAATGGTGGTTTGAGCTATCGAGCTAGCTCGTGCTCGCGAGTTAACCGGTTACGAGCCGAGCTGCTCGACTCGCGAGCTGAACTAGTATGTTTAACGAGCTTATGACATAACCTGTACTAAGGCTATTGCCCGTATGCATCTGGTCTCCAAATAGCTGCCAAAAATACTCAATAGTCGCCAAGAATTAATTGATGCACGTAGTGTGACTGCAGGCGCCGGCTTGCGCTATTATCAATGTCAATGACTGAATGCACAATTGATTAGCCCCAGGGCGTCGCATAGTGATAAACCGTGAGCTTAATCACTCATAATAAACAATAATGTTATCAATAAGATTATTCGCGACCTCTGTTCGCCGAACACATTGCAATAAAAATAATCAGACTGGCAATAAATTTAATCAAAAAATTATCATTTTGTTCGGAACTCGT
>OX183134.1:37631160-37826160 GCA_945261195.1 Cryptosula pallasiana | reverse complement strand
CTTGTCTATTGCTGAATGTCTTTTGATTTTCAGCAATAGGCGATCAATTGTACTCTGATATAAATTATTATTAGCTTTGTTATAAAATATAGAGATGATTGAGTAAATACCAATCAATCAAGGATTATTAAAAGTATTTTAGTAATCATTTGAGGTAGGTGCCACAATTGCCTATTTTGTGACAAAACTTTCAGAACAGGACTAATTTGCTTCAGACTCCATAGAGCATTATAGCCGTAAATTGCCAGCTTTTGAAAATTGGTAGGATCTTTAGTATTAGATGGATAGCATCTAGTGTTCGTTCTGTGAAAGCTGTGTGGCATAATTACCCCGCTCTGTTCCACCACTTTTGCAAAGCAGCAGAAGATACAACCAGATCTAGTTCTGAGCGAGCCACTTTTGCTGGCCTGGCCTCGCAGTTACAGAGTACAACATTTGTTAAAAACTTGGCACTAATGTACGATGTTTTACGTGAGCTGTCTAGCCTTTCTCAACAACTGCAGCAAAACACTATCAATATGCAAACTTCACACCAGAAATTTATACTCACTCGGCAGCTTTTTGTTAGTATGAAATCTCACTTTGGAAAATTTGAGCAGCAACTAAATGAATCTACTGAAACTTTTAAAGGTGTGAAATTAATGTCAAGCTCTCGTGGTTCCAGCGAAATAAACAGGGGGCAATTTTTACAGGCAATCATAGAGAATATGAATGAACGAATGTTCGCATCAGCTTCCAGTCGTAGTTCAGACAATAGTGATGACAAAAAATTTTTATGATACTCTTATAAATGATTTGAAAGTCTTGAATAGAACTGATTGGACAGCAGAAGAAATGGAGAATCCAGCATTTTGTGATGATGTGATAGAGTGGCTATGCAAAGTATTCCGTGAGCCAGTTGAAAACAATGTTCAAGCCTTCAGAGAGTTTCTTTTTAGGGGTGGGAAAGAGCTTGGCTGTTTGAACAAACTGCATCAAGCAATTTTTTTTTTTTTTTATATATGCTTTATTTGAACCAGCGGTACATCCTCTAATAGAGGCGACCTTTAGAGGTTTCAGTACAAGAAATAGCTATCAAAGCAAACACCCTATACCAATTAATTTGATTCCCATCCAAACAGCTGAATGCGAATGTGGCTTTAGCGCCATGAACCGAATTTTGACACCAACGAGGTCTTCTATGTCTGTGCCACGACTGGCTGGTTGCTTGTTTATACATACAACTGGCCCACCGTTATCTCTATTTCATCCTGAGCACTATGTGAAAACTTGGCTTAAGCAAGGAAGGCATCTGGCACTAATGCTATGGCAAAGAAGCCAAAATCGTTCATTGAACATGATTTTTGCGAAATGTGGAAACATTTGTAGAGTGATTCGCAGTTATGTGATTATTTTAATCTCAATATAAGTAGCTATCAAAGTCAGTTTATCTTTTTCTATAATGCAATTTAAACTAGCCATTCATATATAAATAAAGTTGTTAATCATAAGCTCATTCTTCCCTCTAAATGAATTGTAAGCCGTATGTTATTGTTGGGGAATCCGGCAGCACAACCATATCAGTCGACCAAGGACACTTCGACCCAGTCAGGTTCTATGAACAATCGTTCGGCTTTGGCCTTATTTTATTTACGTTACAAACAGTCATCTAGCTAGTAGTTACTCATACATTTTATGCCTTCATATATATTGTATAGCTTTGCGTAGAGAGGCAGCATTTCAGTCAACAAACGCACATGTACATATTTAATCAACCATTACGAAGTGCTGCCCCCCCTTTTGTTGTCTAGGCCAATCAGGCCAGGTGGGTGTAGCCACCTTTTGTTCTATGTTGGCAGCACAAACATTATGTAACTTACCTTGTATAAATATGTGTGTTTTGTATGCAATAAATCAGAGTTAACATGGCACTCTCACTGCTTCTTTGAATCCTTTCAATAAGCACCTTGCGCACACAAAAGAATAGCTGACAAGCTAAGTGGACTAGCAAAGACTCATACAAAGATTACTACAGCATTAGTAAGCAGCACATAAAGATTATTGCAAAAGCAGCATCACATGCTGACAGTGCATTCACACAGATTGAGCAAATACAAACACCAACAGCCACTTGGACAAGTCAATTAGTAGAACGAACAATAGTCAGTAGAAAGGGGTCAGTCGAATCGACTTACACTGCACACTACCCTCGGGCGTGTGATACTGGAACGATTGTTCCACCTGCTAATTCGACCCTACGCAGTCATCCTGCCGAACTAGAAATCAGTGGAAAGTAAGGTAGTTGTGACAACTCCTCGCTGTGTCCAGCTCACGAGCTGACAACACTGCAAATCAAGTTCGACCAGTTTAACTTGCTGACCTTGGGCTTGTTAGAGGCAAACGCTGTACTGCCTGCACGCACTCACTACTGTGGGCCGCTGTACAGGTGAACGCTACCACACCACCTTGAAATCCTGTACATTATTATGGCCAGTTCTGATTATTATTAACTTATGCAATGAATTCCGGTGGATGATTGGGTGAAAATACTAGGTAAGTTTTTTGAATTATGTCACTGTTATTTGTTCATTTAATTTTTGGTATTCATAGGGCCATGTAAGTTATTGCTAGTTTTTGGTTTCATGTACAGATCATGTATTTGCACCTGAAAAGTCATTTCTGAGCTTCTAAAATGTCCCTTTGTCAATTTTTTCCGCTAGCGCGGGGTTAATGCGGGGGAGGGGTGCCCTGCACCCCACCCCTCCCCCGCACCCCCTCCCCTCCCACCCTGGCGTTCCTGTAAGAGCAATTTTACACTTTGAGCACTGATTAGGTGTAAAAGGTCCCACCGTCCTGAGAGAATAGCGATTCATCTGCTTAGGGTGGCCCGTTCATTAAAATATTTTGACGTTTCAACTCTTGTTGATTTCGAAAACTTGGACATCCATACATTTATCCTTTGAGCATACATCTATAGCATTTTAACATTTAACACTAGAAGTTGTTGTGTCTAGTTACTGCTGCGCTAACTGGTACCACAGCTAACGCATCAAAGAAAGAAAAGCACCTCTTCATGTTTGCTGCAGTACTTTTTCTCACAATTGGTGCAGTAGGTAAGAGCTGGCTGGTTGCCAAGTCCTTTATCTATACAAACATCACACCACTTGTTCGTATCTTTGTACAAGTCATAAGATGGTAGATTGTCTAGCGGTACATCTACCACCTCTCTGTAGAATACATACAATTGTATGCTAAGTATAGTTTATTACATTCTACTGCATCTGTCTCTCCATGTAATATGTCAGCATCACATGACTCATTTATATGTATATAGCAGCAGCACCAACCTGATATGCAACTTACCCACATCCAGGTACTGGACATCTGGTCATGTGATTTATCTCAAAGAAAGCGGTCAGGCAACCAAAACAATGTACATGTGAACAAGGTAAAGTTTTTGGTTTCTCCAAGTCTTCATTCTGTCTGCAGCAGAATCCACATTCTACTGCTGTATCTCCTACTTCGGCCATCGCTCAACTAAAAGAAAGACTAGTAACTGGAAGTACTAAAAAGGTACATTTTATTATGGTTCATTACCATAAACCCTAAATATCAATTGTCCATCAAATGCATATACAACCTTCTGTTGATACTGCTTGTGTAGTGACAGTAGAGAGCATTCAACCATTGGAGACATGATAACATATGTAATAAATACAAACCGACCTCAATATCAGATGTTAGTACTATATATGTACTACTTACAGTGCTAGTAGTTGAGTGTGTCAGTCAGTCATCATCTGCACATTTACTGTGGCTAGGTTAGCTCAGCTTGGCAGGCTACAAATGACTGCCTTTCATTTAGTGTAATCTATATATTGTGATCACTCAAGCGTATCACTTCATATATTCTATATAATAATTGATCTTTGAACCATTGTGTTTTGTTTGCTTTAGGTTTCAATAGCTTCAAAAACTTCGAAGGCTGAGTCAATATTTAAGTTAGTCTATCAATAAAAATGTTGTACAGCAACTTTGGTGAAGATACTTTTGTTGAAGTGCATGTGTTACAAAAGCAATACTTTTTGACTATTGGCAACTCAGCTAAAAATTTGAAAAGATAGATGCAAAGGTCAAAAACAAGTAGTCATAATAAACTTTCTCTGAATTACTTTAAACTAAATTTTCAATCAAGTTAAAACATTTTGCTATTCTGATTTATACAGATGAATATTAACACTATTTTAAAAAAAATTTACCTCCGTTGAAAAACATTCAAGAGTTTTATATTAGGATCTATTGATTGAGATGGAAACATTTTTACAAAGTCTGCATACAAAACCTCTGATAATAAGAATCAACGATGGATTGATTCGGCTGGAATTGATAAATCAGTATACAGTAAAACCCTAATGACTACATCCAAGTATGGTATAAACAAACTGCACTATACTTGGAGTTGCCTAGCTACCGCCAACAGAAGATAAGATCCCATTGTAGGCTACATACAAGTGTGGTTGGACAAATTGCAATAAACTTGGAGTTGTCCAGTTATTACCAAGAGAAGATAACTTGAGTAAAATACAAGTGCATTGTTTAATTATGTGTAAAATTAACATCAAACTATCGTTTGGTACAACAAAACTAGAAGTAGCGATGTTTTGGCAGTAATTTAAAACTTTTCAACGGCATTATAACAGGCACAACATAGTTATCGTAAAGTATTGCATGGAATTTAGCTTCTCGCAAAGACACAACTAAAGGGCAGCATTTTTCTAGCAGTGAAATTTAAAGGGATGCAGTAATTTATCTCACAAATCAAACAGCAAAATGGACAACAATATGATACACTGCATTGGCATGTATTGTAGTGGATTTTGGGGGGCCGACCAAACGTCCACCAACAACACCTCACTCCAGAGGTCAACTTCTAACAGAGGAGTATACCGACTCCACAACTGTTCTCAGAGCCAATGGCTCAAGCGCACAACTCAATGTCTTGTTGAGTATACCATAGTTTATTATACAGCGTAACCAGCAATGTACAATAACGGTAAATGTATTTTGCTACTTGGCTCAATCACAAGCAGAATCCCAATACAATACAAAGAATAATGAGAAGTGTTCTGCCTTTTATAGGCAGAACAGGATTAAAACATAGGCCCAAATAAGGGGGCAACAAATCAGCAGTGGCAGGAAGTAGTTACACTAATCAGAACGCGAGATATAAATAAGTGGATACAACATTGGTTAATATAGGGTTAAATATGCAAGGCACCCAGAAGTGGGGGGCGGAGCTTATCAGTCAATCTTGCTGATTCATGATGGTGCAATGAGTAGCTCTAGTTCCTGGTCCTTATGGCTTGTGGTCCTTGGCTTTGGCCTTATCTGAGGACAGCTATGCTGCAAAGTCGGGCTTCTGCATCTTTGGTATCAATTTAGGTTCTCAGGCTATAGTAGTTTTTTCCTCACCGACCCGGTATAGGGTTGGTAGTGGCACTGCAGGGCCGGTAGTGCATGCTGCAGGGTCGGCAGGGTGTGCTGCAGGGCCGGTGGTACCTCTGCAGGGCCGGCAGTGAATGCTGCAGGGCCGGCGGTAAATGCCGCAGGGCCGGTAGGGTTTCTACCGGCTGACTTGCTTGTGTTCTGGCTGTGCCAGGCTCTATTTAGGCGTGCCTGACACCCAGCAGTTGTCAGGGGGACCTTGTGCAATGGTAGTGGTCACAAAATTCCACCACAGTATGTAGATGAACCAAATCAAACAAAATTACAATTATACAGTGATATATGTAAACAAGGAAATGTTAGAGTAATGTCTTTTATCAAAACATTGCTCTTTAACTGGATTTTTAGAAACTTTTCTGAACTAACCAAAAACATATGACAACTAATGTATTGGCATGCTGAGATCTATGATGTTTACACAGGACACATAAACTTAATGTTCATACCATTCCTTTTTCGTTAATTAGAACAAATGACATTGCCACTTCAATTTAACTGTTACCATTACAAAAATTGGCTCAATATTTTACGCGATCACTGGTTTTAAAATTTTCAATAAAATTTTTCCTAGCTTTATTGTTGTTGGTTTTACCACTAGTCGAAACTGCAATTTTAATTTTCGTAACTGCAAGAAACTTTATGCCAACACACAAGCTGCAGTAGAAACACATATATCTACCACATTCAACCAACTGCCTACATCTCTGAGAAACACACAATCCCTGTCTGTTTTCAAATCAAATTTATTTAAGTATGTTTTAAATACCAATGGATAATTATTTTAAATAAACTGTGCTTGCATATACTTCTTTTCTCTGTGTTCATTTTTATTTTGCTTTTTTTTTCTTCTAGCGATGGGACTTTATGAAAAACATTTTTATAAAATGATATTGATGCCAATAAAGTATTATAAGTTGTTTGCCAAATTCCTCAAAACTTGTTACGCTACCTGGTATTAGATACAAAGAAAGAACCGAGTGAAGAAGTAGAAAGTGTGTTGAGAGTTTTGACTCAGAAGCATTCAGTTGTATAAGTAATGGTGGACACTGGTGGCTCAGAGTAGTCACTGAGTGCTAGGCTGTCCCTTATGAGATGCGAGTTATAATTTCCTTTTGGTGAAAAATTGTGTCTCAAGTAAAAGTTGACAAAATCCTTTATAGTACAAACATTGAGCTGTTGACTGTTTATTTAAATGTCTATACCTAAAGTAAAACTTCAAGTGCTCTCAAATGCAAAATATATCTTGCAAATTTTTACATCATTTACAATGATTGCTTTGGTGCACAAATACAAGTAGACCATTTGAATTATTCATAATTTTAATTATACACCATTTTAGTTATACACCATTTTAGTTATACAACATTTTAGTTATACACCATTTTAGTTATAGAACATTTTAGTTATACAACATTTTAGTTATACACCATTTTAGTTATACACCATTTTAGTTATACAAAATTTTATTTATACACCATTTTAGTTATAGACCATTTTTGTTCTTAAGTTTAATTAGGCAACACTTCAGGTTAGAAAGACGATCATTTTGTTACACTGTGAAATCGCTGCGGCTAAGCAAAAAACTTTAGCAAAGAACGCAATAACTTCAAAACAAAAAATCACAAATAGTTGACATGAGGAAACCAATTCTAACAAACAAGTGGATCTACATCAAACAAAAAGACAGTAAATGATAAACAAAAAATGATTAGAAAGATTCAGAAAAACTTACAACAAAATATAATATTTAGGTTGCGATATCACTTGGATGGAGCAGTTAACTTTTGTTGAGTCAATGTCAATTGCTGGTGCTAATAGAGTTTGATGTGCCCAACTGGTTTATAAGTTCATAGCAAACATAGTCAGCATGCGTGTTCCCCAGTCAGCCACCACTAATTTTTTGTTATACACTTGCAGACCAAACACCTGGTTACCTTTTACTTTTGCTGCCAACTCAGACACTATTTCACCTAAAACAAGTGCCAATTTCAATAGGAACAGAGCAAATTTTATTGACAAATAGCTTGAGTGTAGGTTTTCCGTAAAAATCTAATTGTATGTAAACAAAGTTACTGCTACATAGTTATAAAACTTGATTCTAAAACTACTTGAACTTTTAAGCAAAATTTGGGCCGACAAGTTCTCAAGTATTAACTAAAAGATCTGACTTACAAAAAGTATTTCCCTAGTATTAAGAATTAACATTTATCAAATAACTAAAGGATTATAACTTAACAATTTAGCATCAAACACAAAAAACATAGCTTACCTGTTTGGTTATCTATACACCAGATCTCAGTGCCTGAATAGTCGGCAAGTAAAGTATAACGTCTGCTATAACAAGTAACACTTCCTGGATTGGTGGGCAGTTTACAACTCCATATCACTTCACCAGTACCAACATTTACTTTAAATACTTGTTTTGATGAGTTAACAGATATAACAACAGAAACATCATCTACAGCGCACATAAATATATGGGAACCACCTAATAAAGTACAAGGAATGAACCTTACTAGCTGACCGGAGAGAGAATATATATTTATTCTCTGGTTTGGTTGATCAGCTATGACCAACTGGTCAGATACTACAGCCATTGCAGTACACAACTGTCCCCCACAGGTAACATTCCACTGTGTTACCTGTCTACCTACCATATCATACACTCTAACTAGAGATGCATCAGACATTAAGGCATACAACCTGCCCTTATGTACAGTTATACAATCTATGAAGTCAGAACTAGATATAAATGACTCATCTAGCTGGTTGTTACTGTCCAATCTAGCAATTCCTTTGTCCCTTCGAGAAATGTACATGTACCCATTGTACTGGCAAATGGAGGGAATGCAAGTTGATAGTTGAACAGTTCTCAGATGTTGAAGAGATTTAGGGAGGCGTATGGGTTGATGAAATCCATTCTCACCATCAGTGATCACGTCATCAGATAACACAATCTCTAACTCAGGGTCTCTGCACTCTTCTATATAACAACATTGTATTTGACTTGAGCAAATTTTGTATTGGACATGTAATGAGCTGCTCAGCAATTTCCTTGAAACCTTGTCAAACAGTTTCCAAATATTTCCAGCCAAAACTGAACATCCATGTTCTTAACAGTGAAGTTTTTTGGTACAAAACTGCCCCAGTGTCAAATACATTAAACTTTCCCAGACCACTCGTTTTTTAAGGTAACCAACGAGTTTTGGAGTCTGTAGTATCTTATGAGAAGTTAGTACTGAGAACTGGATTAAAAATAATTTAAATTAAAAATAAGTTAGATACAAGATCACTTTATTCCAAGATGACTTCACTTATTCATCAATGCATTTACGAAAATTATAAAGAGTTTTTGTTAGAAGGATTTTTACCTTTCTTGGATAGTTGTACAACATCTGTCATCTCCAACTTAGGTAATTCTTTATCTACCAACTTCTGTAGTTGATCTTTCAGTTCACTGAAACCTCTCACAATGTCCACCTGATAGAAATAAACTGACGGATCACAGTTTCCACCAAATACAAACCTATGTATTTTAGACTCCAAAGTAGAAACCATGAACTTGAAAAATTTTGTAAAAGCTGCTCTCCGAGGCAGCTTCCTAAATTTTCAAAAGGTTTTGTATTAAAAAGTGATAGCATAATGCCAATCTTAATAGTGCAAGCATGTAAGAGGCTGCAAGTTTGGTCAGGCGTGCCATTATGAGTTACTCAACAAACAAAAAAATATGAATCTGTATCCATATGCTACCAGAATAAAAACTGTTTCGCACCATTCACAAATACATGATGTGCTTGCTTATGTAACCAGGATCAGTTTTTTTAGACAAAAGTGTGCCAGTGTATTAGCATTGGGTTTTATGCGCTTGTCCGCAACAATTCTCACAAAGATGTCTGTTAATTAATTATATCAAAATGTGGTAATTAACTGTCGAAATAAGAATAATAAAAAATATAAAAGTTGGGGCCACTTTCTTGATAAAGTAAAAAAGTATTTGCAATGATAGGTGCTTTAGGCGTCTCAATGAGTTGATTTGAGAAAGTTTGATCTACGCGTTTATCTCATGAATAAAAGCTTGTAGAAGTAGACGAGTGTGGACATTTTACATTAGCTCGTGCTCGCGAGTTAACTGGTTACGATCCGAGCTGCTCGACTCGCGAGCTGAACTAGTATATTTAACGAGCTTATGACATAACCTGTACTAAGGCTATTGCGCGTATGCATCTGATCTCCAAATAGCTGCCAAAAATATTCAATAGACGCCAAGAATTAATTGATGCACGTAGTGTGACTGCAGGAGCTATTATCAATGTCAATGACTCGATGCACAATTGATTAGCCCTAGGGCGTCACATAGTGATAAACCGTGAGCTGAATCACTCATAATAAACAATAATGTTATCAATCTTTGTGGAAAAAATTCTAAAACTAACAGATCCAGTTGTCATTTGAACATTTTTATTATTAATATTATTATAAATCTTTATGAAGCTCGTTGTTCATCTACTTTCTTGTTAATGATAATTAATAAATAATTAAGTAACAATGGGAAAAGGCAGCAAGGTGTGGGAGCATTTTATTAAGATAAATGATGGCAAATCAGTGAAATGCACCATATGTGAAATAGTATACATCTACATTGATGGCTGTACAACTACAATGGCCAGACATTTACTGAAAAATCATGACATTTGCATCAAAGACAACAAGCAAAAGAGACCACTGGAGAATGATGAGATGTCAAAAAAGGAACCCACTCTTGCTTCATTCATGAACAAGAAGCGGAAGCTCGATACAGGTTTCGTACGGTACAAAGAGCTGGTGTTGAAAATGATAGTTGATGATTCACAGCCTCCAGCTTTCACAGCTCCATTAGCTCATCGTTTTCTTGCTATACAAAACACAAGTGTGGCTTCTGAAAGAGTTTTCAGTGAGGCTGGTAACCTAGTTACCGCCAAATGCAGCTGTTTGGGCTCGGACAAAGTAGGGATGCTACTGTTCCTCAAACGGAATCGATTTCTCTTGTTGATGCTGAGGGTGATTGTGCATCGCTTTGTGCAGGCGATGTTCTTTCCATTCGTTAGTCGTTGCCATGACTGTTTTATTTGGTTATTGAAATCCTCCTCATATTATATCTGTTATTGCTCTGGCCCGACTCGGCTCGACAGTAGTAATATATGAGCAGATCTCCCTACCAAGTGTTTTTTTGTGGGGTCATTATCTGGGGTTATGCAATGGGTTACGGCGTTGGATGAATTCGCCGAGTTTATATTGTATTTTACTTGAGGGGTACTTGAGTGGCATTTGAGTGGCATTTAAGTGGCATTCGAGTTTTGGTTATTATTTTACTTAATTTGAACTTATATGGTATATACATTTTGAATGTATGGCATTTAAGTTTTGATAATTTCTTTTCATAACTCGAACTCATATAGCATCTTGAGACAGAGGAGAGAGGAGATACATCTACCTTGAATAAATTCATTGATTAAAAGCGAATCAATGTATGGCTATATACATTTATTACATAATAAGCAGGGGTAAAATCTCCTCATATAATATAGCTAGATACATAATTCGAACTCATATATACATTGAATGCTATAAAATATATCAGACGATAAAGTTAAATATTCATCTATTCTTTATCGATATTTATAAGGATGATGAAAGATTTTTTGTATTTTATATACATATATAGTTATAGTAACTGTGGTAAAAGAAGTCTATTATGAAGGTTTTTATTTAAGCCAAAGTAGGCTCGGTAGATACTCCATCAGAACACACTCGTCTTTTAGCATAAAAATATGTGAGTCCTCGTTTTATTTGGTTGTATGTCAACATTTTTTGATCCTTTACTACAAATCCTCGATTTTTACCCATAAACGACTTTTTTGTGTTCAATACATTTAGATAACTGTCTTTGTTCAATTGATTAATTCGTTTGTTCAAACCTTTTGAGCTAAACTTGTTTCCTTTTTCTCCCCAGCAGTAATAGGATTTAGAGTTAAGTGCAACAATTCCATCTCCGGTAAATTCCTCTTTAAACAGCCCAGGTGTTCTTTTTCCGTGTTTTAGTACTTTTTCACAACAGTCTTGCATGCTCCATTCTAAACCCATTGTTTTGATTCTTAAAAACTCATCCCTATGTTTGTCACAGTATGGGCGTGGAAACCAATCACCATATTCATTGTAAAACTCTTTTTTCATACTTGGTTTTACCAGTGTTTCTAATGTTCCGCTCAACGCCATGTATGCGCTATCTGTATCCATTTCAACATATTGGAAATCACTTCTGTCAATATATCTATAAATAAAAAGTTTGTTTCGATTTCAATTATTTGGAAGTTTTACTTACTTACACATAATAATGGTAGGGAATTAGGTTTCACTTACTTATCCATAAAGTCGTAGTAAAACTGTAGCATTCTCAGTTTAGCATACTGTAGCACGGAGAAACCCAAGTGTACTGGAACATTCATAGTTAGCTGAAATGATGGTGATACTGATTAGCAAAGTAAACTTGTGGAATATAAATTTTGAATTGCAAAATAATTGTTTTAAAACTTACTAGCTTTTTACAGGTTACGATTTCATAAAAATCATCTGCTATCTCTTCCATGGCGATAAATTTGTTTCCTCTGATACGAAATGAAGCTTTTCTGGCACCTTCGATGAACTTGATGGTGGTATGTTTTTCTTTATCAGTGATTGTTTTTCCATAAGCAGCATTTCCTACCAACTTGCTAGTAGTAGCGAGTAATTCTTGACTAGGGTCTGCATCCCCCATTCTCCTAGCGTCTGAAACCGATGTTCCAAAAGCTTCAAAAGCTTTTCTAGGAATATATTCTATTAGCTGATAAACTTTGGTGACTTTCAATCCTTGTTTCAAGTACCATTTCAACAAAGGACTCATTAGCAATATCTTATCTCCGTACATACTTCCAACTAATGAGCGTTGAGGAGTCTTTAAAAACCCTTCGGCTTCAGCAAAGACTTTCATTTCATCGCTCAAGTGTTCTCTGGTTAACATCGTATTTTTAAAAATCGGAGGCATTTCGGAGAACTTTTCTTCCTCTTCCTCAGGAACTTCGATGTCACATTCAACAAATCCGAAGAATTCTTCTGATTGAACTCTCTCCAACACTTCTTCTTGATTCAGCTTTTTTTCAAGTATTTTTGGGTAGAAAGAATTGTAAAACGTGTTGACAAATTTTTGTAAATTTGTATGAGTTTTTACACGATTCATCCAGTCACACTCCCAAATCGAGATTACGGTGTAACCTAATGCTCGAAGATATTCTTCATTTTCCATCGTAGTTTTAAACAGATTTGCTTTTGATTTTCTTCCAGTAGCTTGAAGCTCTTGTTCTTTAGCGTTGTTATAAGAGCAGTCGTGTCCATGCCAAAAACATCCGTGGAATTGAAAGACATGACGATTTTCAACACAGAAACCATCAACTGGTAATCCTCGCTGTCCGAGAGTAACTTCTCCTCCATTGAGCTGATGTCTGATATTGATTTTTTTTGAGAACATTTGGAACTGTAACCAGCTATGAGCTATCTTGCTAAATTTTACTGGTTCAGCGACAAAGGAGTTTTCGATTTTTCGTCTTCGAGGATAGCCAGTAGGCATTGATTGCATCATACACCATAAATAGAGCGCATTTGCATCAACCCCATAGATTCTATCACAAATCTTTGCTTCTTTTTCCAACCAATGTTCTCTAATTTTAGTTATACCTTTTTCGTGATATCTATGCATCACTAGACTTGGTCCACCAACTATATTTTTCTTTATTAGAGGATAAAGTTCTGCATTGCAGTTGTCAAGCAGACAAATTGGGAGAGTCTGACGAAACGAGTTACCAAGTTCATCAAAATTCAAGTATGTAGAGAGGTATGGAGGGGGTGGTTGAGGTGCTTTGTTAAACATCCATCGAATCGCTAATCCTGGTAAAGATATACCATCTTTTAACATATCAATCCCATGCTCTCTGTAGATTGATCTTTGTCTTTCCAACGCTTGAACAAATGGTTTTACATCCAAGTTGTTGTACCATTTTAAAAAATCCCTCATTGTCTTCATGTCGTTATTTTTCCATGCTTCTTGACAAATTATGTACTCTTCTTCACTGATATTCTTTTGTTTTAAAGAACTGTAAAAAGCTTCTCTTGGAGGTAGATGTTCTTGATTAAGTTGTTCCAAGTCTTTCATCCATTCATAAGGAAAAAATCCTTTTCCGGCTTCACATTTGTATGCTTTGAGATACATTTCATAGCTATATCCAGGAGCAATGAAGTTTGTGCAATCTAAAAACAAAAAAGATCCTATTCCGATAACAGGCATCTTGGTTCCTTTTTTTATAACAAAATCAAAATCTGTGTCGGAGACATCTTTCAATTTTTGAAGCAGTTTTCCTTTCATCACATTGACATCATAAGTCTGTGAATTGAAACCTAGAATAGGGAGTTTTTTCATATAGCTGTACAAATCATCCAGAACTTTTTCAGCTCCTGTTCTACGTCTGAAACGATTTTTTTCAAAATCACTACGAAACTTTTCTTCAGCTTCTTCCAGTCGTTGTAATTCACCTTCTATCTGTTTTATGATTCGCGAAAACTGTTTTTCCAATCGGCTATATGATTCTTCACTAATATCATCCAAGTATTCAATGAACTTTCCAACGCATTCATCATCATCCCCATTATTGACAATACAACGCGGGTTGTTGAAGCCTGGTACGTTTGAACAAATTGAAATACTTAAAAGTTTATGCTCATTCGTGTAAATGGTTGTGTCTGTATCTCGATCTTTTTCGCAATTAGGTAACAAACACTCTATGTCAAATGTTGCAAAAAACGGATAGTATCTCAAGGAATCATCTGACCCGATATCTATCCCGAATTGAACCTTCAGTTTGTCGAATATTGTAGCAGTAGGACTGTATTGCCCTCCAGAAAACTGCATAGTTGTTGCCTCTGAGATTGAACATCTGTGTCTTTTCAGATTCCCCAATCTATCATAACAAGTAGAACAGGTTGGACATCTGTAGGCTTTGACATATCCTTCCAAGTTTGTAATAAGACTGAAGTGATTGATATAAAGATCCAAATATAGATTCTCCTTATAACTGGAGTTTGAATTCCAAATAACTGTTGAAGTCATATCATCATTTAAAGAAAACACTGTTATCTTCAGTTGAAATGCTCGCTCCAAAAGCAATAAATCAGCTTCTGTCACTCCTTTCCCATCACACCTTTTACCACTATCACCATAGATGAAACTATGATATTGTTGTTGGTACTCCTTCACCTCCTTAATTATCGGATCTTTTGCAATTCCACCGTTTTTTTGTAGTTCTTTGTGTAATGCTAGACATCTAAAAAAACAAAGATTGTCGGTAATTCGTTTTCCTTTTGTGTTTTTTAACATGGTTCGTATGTGTCTGTTGTTAAGGAGGTGAGAGGGTAAATGCTCCGGTGGTGATCCAACTTTTCCCATTCCGAGTAGTTTGTAGAAATAAAACGAAATGTTTGTGATCAACATCAATCTCCAAGTCGTATTTGGTCTCCGTCTCAAGCTATTTGTACGATGATCAGTCTCCATAACATCAACAAAGAAGTCATCAAGATCTCCTTCAGTTTCAATCAGTTTAGCTTTTGGATATACAGTAGCATTGTTTGATGATGAGTGAAAGTATCGGAGTTCACCATCATTTTTATTTTCTAGTATACAACCTACGCTACAGTTGACTTTTGCTCTCGAGCTCAATTGTCTCCAAACTTTTTTTAGCAATTCTAACACTCTTGAATCATGATAGTCATTTTGGTAGGTATCAGCTTGGTCTCTTGGAATCCCATCCCAAAGTCTTACATTTAAAAGTTCTATGACTTTTCCAGCTCTATGTTTCGTTTTCATAGCTCCCCAATATCTAGCTATCAAATCATCCCATTCTTCATCTTGAAAAGTTGGAGCTGTGCTATCATCAACAATACCTAGGGTTGATGCTCGGGTAGGTCTTTCAATATTTAAATCTTCCATTTCTTCTTCTTGTTCTTCCTCTTGGGCTTCTTCCTCTTCTTCTTCTTCTTCTTCTTCTTCATTTTCTATCATTGGATCATTCTCATTTTCTTCAACTATCTCCTCCACAACCGGCTCTATATCTTGAGCTATTATGCTAGTCTTTGGTGGTGAAGGCTCAGCACCAAAGCCTATTTGATTGATTGTTTCATCGGGTAAACGAAAACAAATGAGATTTTCTTCTAACCATTTCCAATTGGGGGAAATTTCAGGGTTTTTTTCTTCTACATTCCCCTCCTGATAATTTAAACTTTGTCTACAATAGAAATGTTAACACATAATAGTTGTTCTATAAAACATTCACATACATTTTACATAAAATGTAACAGAAGAAAAAAATGACTTAAACACTACTATCAATTAATTTTTAAAATGAAATTAGGAAAAAAGACTCAAACATTATTATTAGTTAAGTTTTTAAAACTTACTGTATACTATGACATGAATTCCCAACTCCCTCTTTTACATTAATTCTCTGATATTCTGAGTCCTGTCTACAATAAAGAGATAACGCATTATTTTTGCTGATTCATGAGATGAGTATAAGAAAAAAGCAAAAAAATTACTCTACTAATGTTATTAATTTATGATTTTAAAAACTTACTGCTTATCAAAGGCTATTGTATTTTCAGTAGTTGCTGAAACTTGAAAAGTCGAAGGTTTGTCTTGAAAAGCATTTTCAAGTTCCATCTCCATTTCATTTTCATATTCAGCATTGCTTTCATCATTCATGTATTCATTATCAGCGTTTGAAAAACCGATATCATTTTGATTTTTCATGAGCCATTCCCATTCCTTATGTATGTCTACATCAGTATCATCCTCTTCTGTTTCCATAGCACTATAATAACAATAAAATCATTACTTTTTAATAGAAGTGACAATAGCACATAAAAAGGTAAGTTAAATGTCTCAGCTAATATATTTTACCTTGTGAATAAAACTCCTAGTAGTCAGTTGGTATATTATATAGTAGATGTTGAGGCTTCAGTTACTGTTGTTAGAACGAGTGATTTATTATGTGAAAGCATTACTTTTTAAGTAGACAAAAACTTAAGTGAGATAATTAAGTCGTAGCTTCAATGAAAATTTTCAAATTCACACAGAAAAACTTTTAATAGTCGTTGGATGTAGTAGTAGATGTTGCTCCTCCGATCACTGTTGTAGAACTGGATGCTTTCTGTGTGAAAACAGTGGCTCTTAAATAGGTAAAGTTGCACTGGTTGAACTCTATGAATACCAACCTTCTTTATAATATAACTATGAATCAGAATCTTGTCCACGCGAAAACCAATGCTTTCGCGGGAATAAATAATTTATTTTCACGCGAATAGAAACTGTTGCTTTCGCGGGAATACAAATTTTATTTTCACGCGGATACAAACCAATGCTTTCGCGGGAATAAAAACTTTATTTTCACGCGAATGGAAACAGTTGTTTTCGCGGGAATACAAATTTTATTTTCACGCGGATACAAACCAATGCTTTCGCGGGAATAAAGACTTTATTTTCACGCGAATGGAAATTGTTGTTTTCGCGGGAATAAATAATTTATTTTCACGCGAATGCAAACTTTTGCTTTCGCGGGAATGCAAATTTTATTTTCACGCGAATACAAACCAATGCTTTCGCGGGAATAAAAACTTTATTTTCACGCGAATGGAAACAGTTGTTTTCGCGGGAATAAATACTTTATTTTCACGCGAATGGAAACCGTTGTTTTCGCGGGAATAAATAATTTATTTTCACGCGAATACAAACTGTTGCTTTCGCGGGAATGCAATTTTTATTTTCACGCGGATACAAACCAATGCTTTCGCGGGAGTAAATACTTTATTTTCACGCGAATGGAAACCATTGTTTTCGCGGGAATAAATAATTTATTTTCACGCGAATACAAACTGTTGCTTTCGCGGGAATGCAAATTTTATTTTCACGCGGATACAAACCAATGCTTTCGCGGGAATAAATACTTTATTTTCACGCGAATGGAAACCGTTGTTTTCGCGGGAATAAATAATTTATTTTCACGCGAAAGCATTGGTTTGTATCCGCGTGAAAATAAAATGTGCATTCCCGCGAAAGCAAAAGTTTGTATTCGCGTGAAAATAAATTATTTATTCCCGCGAAAACAACGGTTTCCATTCGCGTGAAAATAAAGTATTTATTCCCGCGAAAGCATTGGTTTGTATTCGCGTGAAAATAAAATTTGTATTCCCGCGAAAGCAACGGTTTGTATTCGCGTGAAAATAAATTATTTATTCCCGCGAAAACAACGGTTTCCATTCGCGTGAAAATAAAGTCTTTATTCCCGCGAAAACATTGGATTGTATCCGCGTGAAAATAAAATTTGTATTCCCGCGAAAGCAACAGTTTCTATTCGCGTGAAAATAAAGTATTTATTCCCGCGAAAGCATTGGTTTGTATCCGCGTGAAAATAAAATTTGTATTCTCGCGAAAGCAACGGTTTGTATTCGCGTGAAAATAAATTATTTATTCCCGCGAAAACAACGGTTTCCATTCACGTGAAAATAAAGTCTTTATTCCCGCGAAAACATTGGATTGTATCCGCGTGAAAATAAAATTTGTATTCCCGCGAAAGCAACAGTTTCTATTCGCGTGAAAATAAAGTATTTATTCCCGCGAAAGCATTGGTTTGTATCCGCGTGAAAATAAAATTTGTATTCCCGCGAAAGCAACAGTTTCTATTCGCGTGAAAATAAATGATTTATTCCCGCGAAAGCAACAGTTTCCATTCGCGTGAAAATAAAGCATTTATTCCCGCGAAAACAACTGTTTCCATTCGCGTGAAAATAAAGTTTTTATTCCCGCGAAAGCATTGGTTTGTATCCGCGTGAAAATAAAATTTGTATTCCCGCGAAAGCAACAGTTTCTATTCGCGTGAAAATAAATTAATTATTCCCGCGAAAGCATTGGTTTTCGCGTGGACAAAATTCTGATTCATAGTTATATTATAAAGAAGGTTGGTATTCATAGAGTTCAACCAGTGCAACTTTAGCTATTTAAGAGCCACTGTTTTCACACAGAAAGCATCCAGTTCTACAACAGTGATCGGAGGAGCAACATCTACTACACTTTCCATTGCAACTACTAGAAACTTTCTCTTTATAAAAGGTAAAATTTAAAACTTATTATTTCCTACCTAACAAAGAGCAAAATTAGTTTAGCTATAATGTAAAGTATGAAATAAATAATCTTTTAGTTCCACATGAAAAGCTGAAGTATATGTTATTTCTTTCTTTTTTAGAACACTATGGAGAATTTTTCTGCTTCTTACACGGATTTAAAGCCAATCGAAAACAAACAAAAAACGTTCAAAACACCCAAAAGAAAAAACTCTAACTCTGTCACAAAAGAAGCAGCGATAAAGAAACGAGCTCTTCCAAAACTGGTTTTACCCACAACATCAAACAATATGGAACAAAAAGAATTGCTCACTGATGCTGACAGAGCTCTCCAGATGGCCAAATCTCTCCAAAAATGGAAGACATGTGATTTGAAAAAGATTGGAGGGTTTCTTACACTAGCATCACTTCCTGTTCCATCAGTTTTGCAAATCGTTTCTATTGAGCAGAGTACTGGTGCATACGGAAACTACTACATTCTCACTTATCTTGATAATTCAACTGGAGCGAATTTTCAGAAAGTCGTTTGTCCAAGTAGAGTAGTTGAAAGCTTCAATGTTGATAACTACCCATTACCTTTCAACATTTTGTACTTGGGTGAGATGGAAAACTCAAAAAAACCAGAGACTACTTACTACAATGTCAAACGTATCAGTACAAAACGATTAACCGCAATGGAAGCTACTGCTGAAGCTGAAAAACTGAGAAAAATGAGTGAAGAAGAACTCAAACTCGCTTACGACATCGATTATCTCAGTAATTTCAAAGATTGTTCCATTTTTGCTTACATCGAAGTTGTAGAAAGATTCATTCCTTTCCGATTCAATGGAGAAGAATCCATTGTAAATTGCATTCGTTATGTCACTGAAAAGAATGGAAAAAGAGAGACGAGAACGCTTTTACTACCAATCAGATATAACGAGGAAGCTAAAAGATGTGCACCTGGTGTGATGATTTACAAAGGAAAAAAACAGAGTAAGAATGGAAATCCTATTCCATACCACAATGTTGTCTTCATTTCTTCAACCAACGCTAGTGATTGGGAGCAATATTGCACACAAACAAGTTCCAATGAGCTGCTAACAAAAACGAATAATGAGGATGAAGTTCTTAAGGAATTCCTAGAAAACGAATTACAAGATTTTGATGAACCACTTGGTGTTGATGGTATGTAAACTCAATATCAAATGCTGACAACAGGTAGTCTCAAGCGGATAATGAATGAATAAAAAAAAAGCCTGTGTAATCATTGTCATTACAAGTTGTACTGTTTTGTATTACTTACTATTTACCGACTCTAACTATATTATATGGAAAGATTTTCCCTACTTATTATACAATAAGTCTATATAATCATATAATAATTCATAGAAAAGTCTAAAGGTTCTCAGGTGATTAACTCACCAAAAGTTCCGGTTTTGCAAAACATTTGAAGATCTTCCTATCCTAAGCATTATACGAGTGACTGTACTTTTTTATCCAGTTGAAATATCTAAAAACTTCAGTAACTTAGTATTTACTGACTCTAGCTATATTATATGAGATTTTCCCTACTTATTACATAATAAATGTATATATTCACATATTCTTTCATTTTTAATCACTGTATTTATTCAATGTAGATATATTTCCTCTCTCTCCTCTCTCTCAAGATATCGTATGACTCGGAATTACAAAAAATTATCAAACCTTAAATGGCTCACATTCAAAATCTAGACATCCTATGAGTTATAATTATGTATACAATTATGTAAAAAATTATCATAACTTAAATGCCATACATTCAAAATCTATATACCATATAAGTTCAAATTAAGTAAAATAATAATCAAAACTCGAATGCCACTTAAATACCTAAAAATCTCTCTCCTCTCTCTCCTCTCTCATCTCCCATCTCTCCTCTCTCCTCTCTCCTCTCCCCTCTCTCTCAAGATACCATATGAGTTCGAGTTATGTAAAAAAGTTATCAAAACTTGAATGCCATACATTCAAAATCTATATGCCATATAAGTTCAAATTAAGTAAAAAACTAATCAAAACTCAAATGCCACTCAAATGCCACTCAAGTACCCCTCAAGTAAAATACAATATAAACTCGGCGAATTCATCCAACGCCGTAACCCATTGTCTCAACTCCAAGATCAAATCCACAAAAAAACACTTGGTAGGGAGATCTGCTCATATATTACTACTCTCGACCCTCTCGGTGTGTAAAAGCTCGAAGCTCGGCTCGATCGATGATTTTCTGGCTAGAACCACCACTACAAGAGTGGCCTTCTTTTTCTATGTCGTTACTTATAAATATAGCCCAGCAAACATAAGTTTGTTAGTCTAAAATTTCGAGTTGAAAAAATCGCTATTCATTGTGAGATTTTTATTATCCTGAAAACAACCACGTCGTCTGCTATTTATGTTAGTATTGTTAACACTCTGCAAACTACCAAGAACAAATAGCATTTTTGACAATAATGATGATGACAACGGCGACGACGACGACAACGACGACGATGATGGTACTAACGACAATGATTAATAATAATAATGACGACGACGACGACGACGACGACGACGACGACGATGACGATGACGATGACGATAACAATAACAATAATAATAGCAACAACAACGAAACAATATCATGAATTATTAGTCAATTAATAATAATAATGTTGGTGTACAGATTATTAATGGTGTGAAAATTATAATAGTATTATTGGCAATAATGATAACGTCAATAATATTGACAATAATAGAAACAATAACCTATGACAACAGCAATAATGAGTAATAATACATGCACTGACAACAACACAAATCATAATGTTTGGTATAATAATTGATATTATTATAATGCAGCAAAAGGGTGGTGCCGTAATTATTGAGAAAAGCAAATTATTCGAAAAACAAACACATTGACTTTTATAGGTGTTCACTAGCCAGCGTAGACAGTGAACTCATTGAAAAACGAAAAAAATGAGCGCTGATGCATGATGAAAAAATAGGCTACAAAGGTGGTAATTTTACAAATGTTAAACAACAATAATAAAAACTAAAGGTCCTTGATATTGGATGACTTGTACCTGTTTTTGTAATGAATGGGTGGCTAAAACATAATCTTAAAAATCATTTATGGTTTGATAGTCAACAAGTTGTCGTAAAATTTAAAACTTCAGCTCCGTGAGAAAATATTTGTATGTGCTTGCTGTTTATAGGCCCATATATCAGTTCCAACTGTGATATTTGATAATTATGAGTGAAACCTTTCTACTTTTGATGTAAGAACCACGCACCACCATGCAACACAGTGGCTACTAAATCAATGGAGACGTTTTCTATGCCAGAAGCAAGGCTGACCTGAGCAAAATAAATGTTTTCTTTTGTTTGATCTCTTACGGGAGCAGCATAGGCTTGCATTATATTTATAGTCTGCAATACGTAGTATAAATAACGCATAATATACTTCAATTTCATGCTGCATGTTTTTAACAGAAAGTTTGGTAAAATAATTTTGTTGTTTGATAGCAATCCATGAAAGGAACATCACCACTTTACTTGTACTAACCTGGTGGGCATGTTTTAGTTTACTCTCCAGTTTATGTATCTGATTCCTCAGTTGAGTCCATTGAGTGAGTACTTGATCTTCTAAGTACCCCGCTAACTCAAGTCTTTTCTTTTGTCTTTTCTCTATCAGTTCTTCCTCCATCTTTTCATACTTCTCTCTCATCACTCTCAGCTGTGTAACAGTTTTCTGACAAGTGGTTAGGTCGATCTGTTTTATGTTTTGGTGAGTTGGATTATTGCTAAATATGTATTTACTAATTGGACTAAACAAAAACTAAAGTTTGCAGTTACCTGCTCATCCCTGGTATCTCTCAACAGTTGAATCATCTCTATAGTCTTGAGATGGTACTCAGAGCTGACTTGAGAAGTCACTTTGAATAGTTTCTCATATTGCTGATCCTTAGCTAACATCTTTGACTTTATATCATCTTCCACCAAAGCTGTTACCAACTCACTCAATGACATCAGTTTGTGCTGTTTGCCTGCAAAGAAACAGACCAGAAAGTAGACTAGTCGGAAACAAGCTGTGATTACCACAAAAACTGTTGTTTCCTTTGATCTATTTCGTATGCAGTTTTATATATCTTGCCGTCTAGACATGTTGTGAGTCCTGGAACACACTTAACACATATCAGTGTCAGACAATTCCTGCAACCCAGGGAATACATCTGATCCTTATGTTCCATGCATTCTCTCTCCTTTAGATTACTAGACTGAGGTTTGTACTCTGATATAGGAAACTTCTTGTGGCCATGAGTGAAGTCATCATGTGACTACAAACACAAAATGTATGTTGAATGCCACCACCCTGAGAGAATAGCGATTCATCTGGTTAGGGTGGCCGGTTCATTAAAATATTTTGACGTCTCAACTTTTGTTGATTTCAAAAACTTGAACATCCATACATTTATCCTTTTAACATAACATCCATAGCATTTTAACATTTAACACTAGAAGTTGTTAGGTCTAGTTACTGCTGCGCTAACTTGTACCACAGCTAACGCTTCGAAGAAAGAAGACTACCTCTTCATGTTTGCTGCAGTACTTTTTCTCACAATTGGTGCAGTAGGTAAGAGCTGGCTGGTTGCCAAGTTCTTTATCTATACAAACATCACACCACTTGTTCTTATCTTTGTACAAGTCATAAGATGGTAGATTGTCCAGCAGTACATCTACCACCTCTCTGTAGAATAAATACAATTGTATTTTAAGTATAGTTTATTATATTTTACTGCATCTGTCTCTCCATGTAATATGTCAGCATCACATGATCACTTATATGTATATAGCAGCAGCAGCAACCTGATATGCAACTTACCCACATCCAGGTACTGGACATCTGGTCATGTGATTTATCTCAAAGAAAGCTGCCAGGCAACCAAAACAATGTACATGTGAACAAGGTAAAGTTTTTGGTTTCTCCAAGTCTTCATTCTGTCTGCAGCAGAATCCACATTCCATTGTCGTATTTTCTGCTTCGGCCATCGCTCAAATAAAAGAAAGACTAGTAATTAGACATACTAAAAAGAGATATTTTATTATGGTTCGTTATCATAAACCCTAAATATCAATTGTCCATCAATACATATACAACCTTCTGTTGATACTGTTTGTGTAGTGCCAGCAGAGAGCATTCAACCATTGGAGACATGATAACAGATGTAATAAATACAAACAGACCTCAATCTCAGATTTAGTATCTATATGTACTACTTACAGTGCTAGTAGTTGAGTGTGTCAGTCAGTCATCGTCGGCACATTTACTGTGGCTAGGTTAGCTCAGCTTGGCTGGCTACAAATGACTGCCTTTCATTTAGTGTAATCTATATATTGTGATCACTCAAGCGTATCACTTCATATATTCTACATAATCATCGATCTTTGAACCATTGCGTTCTGTTTGCTTTAGTTATCAATAGCTGGTGCTAGTAGATTCTTGCCTACTAAGCGTAACTATGAGCTACTTACTACTAGCTGTGTGTGTGTGTGTGTGTGTAGCAGAGCTGACCTAGTTATTTTGTACCGTTAAAAGTTGTACAGAACTGTTTTTCAAAAAACAAAAATGGTGGTCATATTTGAAATCTGCTGATGTTATTACCCCATCAGGCTGACTTTTGTGTGCAAAAGCCAATTTAAACAATAGAAACTCGATAGTTTTATCCCTATAATTTTTGCCATTGGAAAAAAAACATCTCAGTAGAACGGGTCAGATTGATGACGTATTCGAGATGCTAGCCGATGATAGATTGGCCAATGGCGGTCAACTGTAACATATAAAAAATAACCCTACTTTCAGAAATGGAATTGGCCTAGAACAGATTCTCAAAAGGGTTATTGCTAATGCCCGCATTGAAATGAGAGTCGGAACTTTGTTCTCTCAGGTTTATTTTGGAAAATTTTCAAATTTTTCAATAATATTTAAGGAAAATTTGATTGAGATTTTGTGTTTCCGGTTTAGTTTAAAAAGCTTTCCCACGTAACGTGAAGGTTGTTTTCAAGTCTGATTTGTGGTCACCGACGATCTCGATCATAATATAATGATGAGTGAAGTAATGATTATTTTACTTCCATATAATGCAGAGAGCCTAATTTTTGTGTTACGTTTTATTTTGAAAAAATTTCACTTATTTTTGTACAAAAATAATTATAATAAAAGTATTTATGATTATCAACAAATATTAACAATAATAATTATTGTTATTTATTGCTATCTAAAATAAATAATTGTATAAATAGTGAAAACCATAGTTATTATTCATAATAAGGAATAACAATATATATTTAAATTGATATAATAATATTAATAATAACTATTATAAATAATAATATATAAAATATAGCTGATTATTATTACATAAAAATAATTACTACATCTAGCAGGGGCATTAGTTTCACATTCCGACCTGAATGGTTGCACCTCATTCTGATCAGCACAGAGTCTGAGGAGTCCAACGATGACGATAACATATATTATCAGTGCTATATCAAAGATCATATATGTAGTCTAAATTATCGTTGGCTAGGTGAATGAAAATATGGTAGTGCCAATGGGGATAGTGACAGTCTTTCTCAATCAGTTCAATTACAGGAAACAGTTTATCGCTAGATGGAATTATATACAAAGGTGTATTTCAGATTTGTTATTTAATAATTCTTATATCATTTTATTATTTGTTTAAAGTACATTCAGAAGAAAGAAAACTATTATTTTCAAAGCGGAAATTAAAAAAATTACCTGTCAAAGAGTTTAAATTAGCAATTTGAACTAATAAAAAAGTGACAATGATTTCTGCGCTTTTAAAAAGTGGAAACACATAATTTCTCAGACGCCGTGATCATAGACTTTGAATATTTTCCATAGTTGTGTGATTGTAACGTAAATGCCAAAGACGGTAGTTTATGTAAATTACCCTCTCTTTCATCTTAGAAATAAACGTCAGCGATGGGCTCGGAGTTGATATCCCTTGCACTTAATTCGATAGTATTTGTTTGGGGCGTCCTACTTGAAAACTGACAACAGTCCTCAGCCTATACATGTTTTCAGCCCATAGAATAAATTACCTTTGAAATCTAGCTACTCCTGGAGTATGTACTGTTATAATCACTATCATCATTCCTTTTAGTACAACATATTATGACCACCAATTAGCGTAGCCAACCACTTTTGACTTATTTCACAAAATTGCCAAGGAGGGGGGGGGGGGGGGGGGGGGCGGGGGCAATGGGCTCATCTGCTTTAAATAAAGTTCTTTGGTTAACCAAGTAACCACAAAACTTTAGCATCCGTGAGCTCCATAAATCACAAAGTAGTTTTGTAATAATTTTTCTAAAGGTACCTAACTTTCCCCCACAATCTGGCTTACTTCTGATGGATAAATCTCAACTAAATTTACAGTTTTGGGGTAAAAAAAGATGAAGAATTCAAATATGACAAAAAAAGTTGTTGTTGAAAAACCATGCGCGTGAAATTTCTTGTATAACATAGAGCGTTTTTCATGCGAAATTTTTTTTCATTTGCACCAAAATTTTTTATATAACATAAAACATTTTTCACTCAAAAACTTTTTTTCATTTGTGCGAATATTCTTATATAACATAACTTTCTCATATATTATAAAGGGGTTACTAGGAGACAGTAATGTGCAATCTTGATGCCTTCCATTTGGCCATGCTTGCAAATCTAGAAGTTGAGTGAATATTTCTTGTGTAGAAGAAGGCTGATTATTAGAAGAGTGGAGTATTTCAGAGAGTGAATGAATAAGCGTTATCTGTCATGTGAGATGACACTAGATGACATGTGAGATGACACTAGAAGACATGTGAGATGACACTAGATGACATGTGAGATGACACTAGAAGACATGTGAGATGACACTAGAAGACATGTGAGATGACACTAGAAGACATGCTTACTATACTGAGAAGAAAGATTTCTAGGTGTTCATTCTGGGAAACATCTATCTATGTTCTTTTCGATGCATAAAATACTACTTCAACTTTTAATTCTGTAAATGTGTAGTCGGTCAAAATAGCGAATGGTGACATTTCCGAAAAGAACAAAAGAACAATAATTTATTTGTTGCCAGAAAAATGTTCTAACACTTTCTGGAATGAATGAAAAATATTTTGTCATTATCTGATGGGCCACATTCATTCCAGGTCAGTCAAAGCCAATCGTATAAATTGTCTATATTATTTGTCCCGTACCTGGCTAGTGCTTTCTATACATTACTATACCATAGCACACTTTTTTACAATCAATTTATAGCATTTCCTAAAACACAGCTTTAGTAAGGTATGCCTGATGTTTTTGGTCCATCAAAAGCACCTCTAGGAAGAGGTATGATGCACTGGGTGGGAGGAAGCTATAAAAACCCACTGCAATAATTCAGATTGCATACTCAATCAAACTGTGGGAAATATTCTACATCACACGATGGACACTGGAAAACAAAAAATCACTTGCTGCTTTATGTGAGATGGCTAGCTCGTATTGTTTTAGAGTTAAATGTGTTATGAGATCCAAATAACTATTTCTACGTAGTCAACAATTACAATATGGAAGTGTATGAAACCTGAAACTTGCCATTACAACGTTCCTATTCCAAATATAGTGTTCTCCAATGTTATTAAATATCAAGTTCAAACTACCATCTTAACCGTGTAACTTGGCATTTATTGTTGTTGTTGTTGTTGTGTGGTAAACAGAGTAATTCAGTTCCATCAGTTTTAACAAAAAAATCATAAAAAAATCACTTTTTTTCTCATGACAGGTAGCTTATGCATATGTGTCATGTGGAATGGCATTATATGACAGGTGTATTGTTGTGTTTGCTTCAGGACCAATAAAAGAGAACAAAGGTTTTAAAACCAGAATCTTACTGCTAGTGTAACTTTATGGAGAAGCTTGACGTAGGCAATCTTTTTGGGTTGACGTCAATTAAGGTTTTACATAGCAATGTATTTTTATCTATATCTTTGGTATTCCATGGTACATGTAAAACGTTGTAGTATTATGAAACTCCAAGTGTAGTGGGTTTGACAAACCACCAAACGTCGCTCTACCCCTCGACTGCCTTTTAACTTCCTCGGGGATTGACAACTTTACAGCCATCCTACCTTTTGGAAAGTTGCAATCTCACCCAAGGTCATCCTGTTTTTCCTTCTTATTTGTTACGTAGAGCTATCTGTACTTGGGATATTAGGCTTGACAACTTCAATCGTTCTTTACTCGAATTAATTTAACTAGGTGCTCATAATAACTTTATCTAGCAACATTCTTTAGCAGCTCAAAGTTGAGTTACAGAAAAGTCTTTGTGGTTATTGCCTCAGCATAAGTACTTGGCAAGGAGCCTTCTATATATGGTAAAGTCCAGCCAAAATTAGTCCCTGTCTATACACAACAGAGCATAAATTGCAAATGCCAAAACTAACAAGCATGTACACACAAACACACATTAAAGACAAATGTGTTAATGGTAGGCAGAGTTCTTGAATCTTCTAGCCGCCATACCCTAATGGAGGAGTCTTCCCAACATTTGATCTATTTAGTTAAGTTTCTAGACTGCTATTTTGTAAAATGAACTAGTGATTGCTATAGCAAAGTCCAGTTCACTGAACAAATGCCAAAGTGGAAGACACTGCTGTAACTTTTCAAGTATTTACAACAGCTAATGGCAATAGTCTCTAAATGTAAGTTGACTACAAGAAAGGTTGTAATGAAAGCAAACGGATCTGAAATGCACAAAAACATTATGCATTATTTAAACATTTGTGAAGAAGATGATCTTATATTACAAACATGCCCACGGATTAGCAATGTGAGTATAATTTTTTCAAATCAGTATCTATTGCGATTGAAATAAATAGCAACAGCGTATCGGAAGTATGTTTCGTCAACATGTACAATAGACTATAACACAAAGGTAACTTGCTGATCTCTAAAACTTTATACTAAGGATCCACAAACAGTCAGCTATATCAGAGGGCACATGGCACAATTAGTATCTATTGATCACCTCATCGGTCATTTGAATATTTCTAGAATTGTTATAGTAAATAAATGATTGTCAGGCGTAGCATGTTATAATTTATTTATTCACCATCACATAAAACAAGATAAAATCGAATAAGTGCAGCACAACTTGGGTATTAGTGGAATAACTGCCAATTTTTAGTTGTCCACATATGAATGTTTATGTCGATCATATAAATAAGAGTTGTGACACCCTAATGCTCAGATGAGACAACTTCTCAAGGCTCCTGATTAAGAGTGCAGCAAAGGCAATGAAAAAATGCAAATTTTATTGATGACATTCAAACTTGAATATACATCTAATAAAAAACACAGCGTTGTGTTTATGGTAGTAACAAAGCATGAGTCACTACAACAGTAGTTACTAAATCACTTACAAATGGCATTAATACATTTGTGGTTTTGCTGTCACTTAATAACAAGTTTCTGTGTTGAAAGGACTAACATATGATGTATATATGCGTCTAGAAAAAGGTAAAGAATCATTAAGGCTGTTAGTTTATCAATAATTTCACAAACAACCCTTTACAAAATCATATTGTAATAGGTTCTGGTCTTGGCAAACAGAAGCCTCGACATTTCTGAAAAATATTGAGCAGCCCGTGAAGATAGGTCTATTAACCTTGAGCTAATCACTAAGTAATGTCGCTACATTTTACAAATATTTTTCACCGAATACAAAAGTAGACAGTAACTATATTATTATCTGCTGCGTGCACCAATCAGCCAGCAGTTATGATAGTAACTTAAATGCATTTGTATGTGCACAGTAATCTTATTTCACTAAACACTAGTGGGAACCTTTCAAAATTTTGAACTTTTTTTTACTGATAATCTTTGGAAAAGTAAATAGTAAAATACATTTCAAGGTATATACAAATCTTTATTTGTCAACCATTGGTCATGCACAATGCAGTTAAGAAAAGTGCCAACTCTTATAGGTTTCCAGCACAGTAGTTTTAAAATCTATGGCAGCCTGAGTTTAAAAAAGAAAAAGGGCGATTAATTAATAAAATATTCGGTATTAAGAATAATAAAATTTACTTAGAGTACTTCAAGCAACCCTGATTTCCATACTAAATTAACAGTTTCATATCTGTGAATGGTTCCGTAGTTAGATAAAATGATTGAAACCTTGAAACAGATCCAGCGTCACCATGTTATAAGGATGTGAGAATGTTTTTCAATTAAGAATCTGCAGCTACCTGCAATTAAATTATGCCAAGTTTGCTACATCCCAGGTTTTCCCACCCTGTCTGGTACCATATGTTTGAAACTGATTGGCCTATGTCTTTTTACTAAAACTTGATTGCTAGATGCTTCTGTTGCTGTCAAATTTACCAGGAGTTACTCCTCCTTGTTTTAATTGCTACTGTTCTATTCGATCGAGAACTTCAAAGTCTGAGTCGATATTTGAGGATGTCTATCAATAGAAAGGTTGAGCTGCACTTTGGTGAATATACTTTTGTTGAAGCGCATATGTTACAAAATCAATACTTTTTGATGATTGCTAACTCAGCTGAAGATTTGAGAAGAAGGATGTCAAGGTCAAAAACAAGTAGTTATGATAAAATTTCTTTGAATTACTTAAAACTAAATTTTCAATCAAATTATAAACATTTTTCTAATCTGATGAATAGTAAAACTATTTTAAAAAATTTACCTCAGTTGAAAAACATTCAAAATCTCTATATTAGGATCTATTGATTGAGATGGAAAACATTTTTAAGAAGTCTGCATACAAAAACATCTGGTAATAAGAATTGAACGATAGATTGATTCGGCTGGAATTGATAAATCGGTATACAGTAAGACCCTAATGACTACTACATCCAAGTATGGTATAAATAAACTACACTATACTTGGAGTTGCCTAGCTATTGCCAACGGAATATAAGATCCCATTGTCCGCTACATCCAAGTGTGGTTGAACAAATTGCAATAAACTTGGAGTTGTCCAATTAATACCCAGAGAAGATAACTCAAGTAAAATACAAGTGCAATGTTTGATTGTGTATAAATTTAACATCAAACTATCAGTTGGTACAATAAAACTGGAGGTGGGAATTTTTTTGCAGTAATTTAAAACTTTTCAACGGCATTATAACAGGCACAACATAGTTATCGTAAAGTATTGCATGGAATTTAGTTTCTCGCAAAGACACAAGTCAAGGGCAGAAATTTTGTAGCAGTGCAGTTTAGAGGGATGCAGTAATTTATCTCACAAATCAAACAGCACCAGACAAAATGTACAACAATATGAAACACTACATTTACGGTGTATGTAAATGAACCAATTCAAACAAAATTACAATTATACAGTGAGGTATGTAAACAAGGAAATGTTAGAGTAATGTCTTTTATCAAAACCTTTCTCTCTAAATAGATTTTTAGAAACTTTCCTGAACTAGCAAGAACCATATGACAACTACATTCTCGGCATACTGAGATCTATGATGTTTATACAGGACACATAGACTTAACTATATGTTTGCCAAATGCCTCAAAACTTGTTATGCTAGCTGGTATTGGATACAAAGGAAGAACCGAGTGAAGGAGTAAAGAGTGTGTTGAGAGTTTTGACCCAGAAGCATTCAGTTGTATAAGGAATGGTGGCTACTGGTGGCTCAGAGTAGTCACTGAGCGCTAGGCTGTTCCTTATGAGATGCAAGTTATAATTTACTTTTGTTGAAAACTTGTGTCTCAAATAAAGGTTGCCGAAGTCCTTTACGGCACAAACATTGACTGTTTATGTAAATGCCTATACCTCAGGTAAAACTTCAAGTGCTCTCAAATGCAGAATATTTTTTGCAAGTTTTTACATCTTACAATGATTGCTTTGGTGCTCAAGTACAAGTAGACCATTTAAGTTACACGCCATTTTAGTTATACACCATTTTTGTTATATACCATTTTAGTTATACACCATTTTAGTTGTACAACATTTTAGTTATGCACCATGTTACTTATACACCATTTTAGTTATCCAACCTTTTAGTTATACACCATTTTAGTTATACACCATTTTTGTTCTCAAGTTTAATTAGGCAACACTTTGGTTAGTAAGTCAATCATTTTATTGTACTGTGAAATCGCTGCAGCTAAGCAAAAACTTTAGCAAAGAACGCAATAACTTAAAAACAAAGAATCACAAATAGTTGACATGAGGAAACCAATTCTAACAAACAAGTGGATCTATATCAAACAAAAAGAAGATTATTACAAAGATTCAGAAAAACTTACAACAAAATATAATATCTAGGTTACGATATCACTTGGATGGAGCAGTAAATTTTTGTTGAGTCGATGTCAATTGCTGGTGTTAATAGAGTTTGATGTGCCCATTTGGTTTATAAGTTCATATCAAACAAAGTCAGCATGTGTGTTCCCCAGTCAGCCACCACTAACTTCTTGTTGCACACCTGCAGACCAAATACCTGGTTACCTTTTACTTCTGCTGCCAACTCAGACACTATTTCCCCTAAAACAAGTACCAATTTCAATAAGAACAAAACAAATTTTATCAATAAAGAGTTCGAGTGTGGGTTTTCCGTAAAAATCTAATTGTATGTAAAAAAGTTAATGCTACATTGTTATAAAACTTGATTCTGAAACCACTTGAACTTTTAAGCAAAATTTGGGCGGACAAGTTCTCAAATGTTAATCAAAAAATCTGACTTACAAAAAGCATTTCCCTAGTATTAGGAATTAAGATTTATCAAACAACCAAAAGATTAAAACTTAACAATTTAGCATCAAAGAAAAAAAATAGCTCACCTGTTTGGTTTTTTATACACCAGATCTTAGTGCCTGAATAGTTGGCAACTAAAGTATAACGTCTGCTGTAACAAGCAACACTTCCTGGATTGGTAGGCAGGTTACAAATCCATATCACTTCACCAGTACCAACATTTACTCTGAATACTTTTTGTGAGACATAAACAGATATAACCACAGAATCATCATCTACAGCGCACATAAATCTATGGTCTCTGTCACCTAATAAAGTACAGGGAGTGGACCTTAGTATCTGACCAGAGAGGGAATATACATTTATTCTCTTCCTTGGTTGATCAGCTACGACCAACTGGTCAGATACTACAGCCATTGCATTACATAACTGTCCCCCACAGGTAAGATTCCACTGTGTTACCTGTCTACCTGTCATATCATGCACTCTAACTAGAGATGCATCAGACATTAAGGCGTACAACCTATCCTTGTATACAGTTATACAGTCTATGTGGTCAGAACTAGAAATAAATGATTCATCTAGCTGGTTGTTACTGTCCAATCTAGCAATTCTTTTGTCCCCTTGAGAAATGTACATGTACCCATTGTACTGGCAAATGGAGGGAATGCTAGATGATAATTGAACAGTTCTCAGACGTTGGAGAGATTTAGGGAGACGTACAGATTGATGAAATCCATTCTCACCATCGATGATCATGTCATCAGATGACACAATCCCTATCTCAGGGCCTCTGCACTTATCTATATAACAAAACTGCATTTGAATTGATTGTTTTGGAGATGTAGTGAGTAGCTCAGTAATTTCCTTGTATAATTTTCAAGCGGTTTCCAAATATTTCCTGCCTGAACTGAGGAGCCATGTTCTTAACACTGAAGTTCTTTTGGTACAAAACTGCCCCAGTGTCAAATAGATTAAATTTGCCCAAACCATTTATATTTTTTGGGTAATCAACTAGTTTTGGAGTCTGTAGTGTCTTATGAGAAGTTAGTACTGAGAACTGGATTAAGAAGAATTTGAATTAAAAATAAGTTAAATACAAGACCACTTCATTCCAAGAAGACTTCACTTATTCATTAATGCACTTAATGAAATAATAAAGAGGTTTTGTTAGAAGGACTTTTACCTTTCTTGGATAATTGCACAACATCTGTCATCTCCAACTTAGGTAACTCTTCATCTACCAACTTATGCAGTTGATCTTTCAGTTCACTGAAATCTCTCACAATGTCCACCTGATAGAAATAAACTGATGGATCATATAGTTTCTACCAAATACAAACCAATGTATTTTAGAGTCCAAAGTAGAAACCATAAACTTAAATAATTTTGTAAAAGCTGCTCTCCGAGGCAGCTTCCTAAACTTTCTAAAGGTATTCTTAAATAGGTTTTGTATTAAAAGACGATGGCATAATGCCAATCTTGATAGAGCAGAGTATGTATGAGGCTGCAAGTTTGGTCAAGCATGCCATTATGAATTACTCTACAAACAAAAAATATGAATCTGTATCCATACACTACCAGAAAAAAACTATTTGGCACCATTCACAAATACATGATGTGCTGCTTATGTCACCAGAACCAGTTTTTTATACTTAAAACAAGAGTGTGCCAGTGTATTAGCATTGGGTTTTATGCGCTTGCCCACAACAATTCTCACAAAGATGTCTGCTAACTAATTATATCAAAATGTGGTAATTAACCGTCGAAATAGGAATAATCTAATATATAAATGTAAGTCAAGTTTTGCAAAGTTAGCTTAAAACTCCGGCACTACAGAATCAATTTTAACAAAAAATACATATTCAGAGTCGTCATTACATTCTCTAGGTTATAACACTCTTGAATTTTCATTTTGCTGGAGGATCGCAGCAATGTTTCCAATAGAAATCTCATTCTCATCAGTTACGCCAAGTTATATCCGGCCATATTTTACTGCCTTTTATGACATGTTCGATTTACTTTGATTATATTCCGACATGCTGCAGCCTTTTGATTGGTCAGCAGTGCTACAGCGAATCAAGTATTGATATCTGTGCACCAAACAGAATTGTTTTGCTAGCTTTTTTCGGTCTTATAATATTGCTTCTCCACCGACTCACCTATCAACTGTACTTGCCTTCCACATTCCAACATTATCTCATTGCTTATGCCAGCCTGATATTGTTGTTTAGCAATTTTCTTGAAGCCTGTGGCTATATTATTAAAATGATTAATATAATGATAATAATAATAGATAACACCAATAAATAATGGTTAGTTTTAATAATAATCAAAATAATAATTAATAAACACCATCTCCTCCTGCATTGTTATTTTTATGCTTGAGTAACTGTACTATTTTTATTGTTATCAGTAGTATAATTTTTTGTCATCATTTTTATTATTATTTTTATTATATTTATTATTTTTATGGTTATTTTTGTTGTCGCTTTCATTCCTTTTATTAATTATTATTATTATGACTATATAGAGTAATAATAAAAGTAATAATAATAATAAAAGTAGTTCTTATTTATTTAGTAAATCAAAAATAACAAAAATATTAATTATTAGTCATTGATTATTATTAATGTTATTATTATTTTTATTAATATTATTTTTATCATTGTTGTATAAAATTAGTTGTTTTTCTTTTTTGTTTAAAAATCATTTTTAGTTAATAACACTGTTGTGGTGGCTCATAACAATAGACGGTTTCGTTTTCAAAGCGTATGAACGAATTTGAAATAGTCCAGACGGTTTGCAAAGCGTCTTTTACATTGAAAATAATTGGGTAATTGTAGTAAAATAGCCCAAGAAACTATGTTTAAAAACGGGCTTGTTGGTTATAATAAATTAATTGTCGGCCTCAGCAGTTGCAGGATTAATGCTATAAAACTATATTTCCTGTCCAACAATTGTAAAATCTGCAAACCGTATAGTTGTCTTGCAAATAACTCAGACGGTTTAGAAATGATCCAGACGATTTAGGATACTACAAACCGTATGGACGCTTTAGAAAGAGTATGAACTATTTACAAACCGTATGAATTATTTTGAAATAGTCTGAACTGTTTTAAAATAGTCTAAACTATTTTGAAATGGTTGGAGAAGTTTGCAAAGCACATGACTTTCGAACCAAAAGCGATCGTCATAATTGTATTTATAGCCTCTATATAACTTTGTCAACATAGACGTCGATCAAAAGACATAGAGCAAGTTAATTAACTGTATAAAAATGTTGTTGAATATAATCTCTAAAATGAATTTTTACATTTAAAGTTAGGTTGATTTATATTTAAAATAATTTAAAGCAAATAATACTTATTGAATCAAAATTTTTTTATTTATTTAGAAAAAATTCAACTGTTCAGTGCTTAGGAGAAACATTATCCATCATAAATGGACTGTAGATCTATGACCAATAGAGCGAACCAGCAAATCGGCTCGGATTTTCTAAGTTCATGAACAATTTCACAAAGCGTTCAGAAGTTTTTGCAAAAGTTCAGACTATTTCAAATTCGTTCAAACGGTTTGGAAAGCGTTCTGACGTTTTAAAACACAAAAGGCAAAACGTTCTGAGCCACCATACACTGTGGTTGAATACTGCTCATTAATCTTAGTACTGCTGCTATATACTCTCATCTCTTCCATATCATTATATTCCTCAATTTAAGCACAAATAACTTTGATACAAATAAATATCATAAGCATTGAAACTTATGGACAAAAACCATAGTCACAGTGTATCATAACAATAATAACAACAATGAATGAGCAATACTGGTAATGCATACAAAATAATGATATACGCCGCAATAAAAAGAAAAGTAATCAAAAGGAACCCAATGTATAAGAGTTGGTCTCAATTTCTCTGGCTTTGTTCAGCCGTAGTACTTTTTCTTATTTGTTTTTTTTTGCTTTTTAAAGTTGTTTACCATGACAAAAAAAAACTTAATAATTATGAGTAGGTATACAACAGCAGCGCAAAGCGAGTCTAAGTGTAATGATTTGCAATATTTTTGACTAACGGTTTTTAAGTAGTTTTCATTATTATTACTACTCCGGCATTTAATAATAATTAATCAAACCATCTCTCCACAAGATTGGTAATAATCATCGTAGTTGAAATATCGATGTTAGACGGTTGATAACAGATACAAAAATATTATACAAAGTTGTACAAAAATTGCATAATGAGAGTGACAAAAAAGTCATTTGAGGAACTTAATCCTTAATGTGTGCAAAATTTGTACACAATTTGTTTATTTTAATGATATTTGAATTTACCTGCTGCTCAGCATGCCATGAAAAAGAACTGGCTCAATTATTCCAAACAGCTTTTCTCCAACTCCACAAGGTTTACGTCAATTCAGAAAAAATAAAAATGATTGTGGATTTTTGTCACAATTGCGTTGCGATTGCCATACTGTGAACAGTGCCTGTTTAGCTGATTTACTTACACAGTTGACGCAGCATTCTAAAATACGTTTCCGAAATATTGACCAATGGGTTGCACAGTCACTAAGCACATGTTTTGATATAGAAATTTAAAATACAAGTATTTGAACATCCATCAGATTCTCTGAGTTGGTTTCTCCCTAAATGCACAACTACAGCAAAACCTGGAGCTGACTTTTTGGAAATATAATCCATGCTTTATGACTATCGCCTTTGGTGGGAAAATAACCTTACAAAACTGCCTTTTACCTCCTGGAATATCTAGACTCGAGCTATTACGAAAGAGTTGCACGCTCATCTCTTCAAAAAGAAAAGTCAACTTTTTTGCAAGTTGTTGTTATGGGTGGTGGTGTGCAATAGGGAGAGCAATGTGTTGCATGGAACAACCGTTGAACTTCTGCAGATGCTGTGTAACTATGTTCAAAGATTTAATTATGTTATGAAGCAAGAGGAAGTTGGCACACCCATGCGTCTATAAATTTATAATTAGCGCGAACAAAAAATTTCCAAGAACTGTTGGATGCTCTGACAGCAAACTTCGTAAAAATTTTAACCATACATAATGATTGAAACATGTAGACAAATTTAGCACCCTCAAGCCAACTGGCAAGGCAAAAATTTATAAAAACTCCATAACACTAGCCCCTCTTGGAGTCCCTAACATCATTTTCGCACTTTTTATGTTATGTCCACGGGCAACGCCGGGCATTTCTGCTAGTAAAAATATAAAAATTGGGGCCACTTTCTTGATGAATTCAAAAGTACTTGCAATAATAGGCGTTTTTGGTGTCTCAACGAGTTAATTTTAGAAAATTTGATCAACACGTTTATCTCCTTTTTTTACGTCGTTAAGTATAAATATAGCCCCAGAAATCATAAGTTTGTTAGTCTAAAATTTTGAGTTGAAACATCGCCCTTCATTGCAAGATTTTTATTACCCTGAAAACAACTACATCGTCTGCTATTTATGTTAATATTATTAACACGCTGCAAACTACCAAGTGCAAATAGTATTATTGACAATAATGATAGTGATGATAATAACGACAATATTAAAAAGAACAATGACAATGATAACTAATAATAATAATAATAATAATAATAATAATAATAATAATAATAATAATAATAATAATAATAATAATAATAATAATAATAATAATAATAATAACAACAACAACATAACAATATCATGAATTATTAATTGATTAATAATAATAATAATAATGACGACGACGGCGGCGGCGACGACGGCGGCGGCGACGACGACAACGACGATAATGACCGTGACCATGACCGTGACAGTGACAGCGACAACAACAGCGACAACGACAACAACAGTAACAATAATAGTAATAATAACAATGGTGTGCTGATTATTAATGGTGTGAAAATTATAATGGTATTATTGCTGTCCATTTCATCCCCAGATAACATAGTTCGAGCACAAGGGTCCCTTTGATAGAAATGTCAAGTTAAAATTTCAAAAGTATTGAATTATTTAACTCGTTTTTGGTAATAACTGACTGTGTAATTCTTTTAATTCTTTTCAACTCGCTAAAACCTCCGGTTCACTTGATATGGTTGGAGTGGATGCAAAGGCTTGAAGCACCAAATGCACATTCGAAAACTAATGTGTAACACATTTTCTTAAAGCTTGATGACAGGTCAAAAAGTCTATTAGTAGTCATTGCTTATTTTAATAATTAGTTGTATATAATTCTAATGTTGCTAATAATACCAACAGCAAATATTTAGTATAAGTTGAAAGACGTATAACTTAGCACGCTCCTATCAAGTTCATCATCACTACCACCATCATCATGACACGGAGTTGAGAATAATAATTGTTTATTATAATTTATGCTTCGTCAAAACAACTCAAGTTGACTAAAGCAACAAAATTCTGATAATTTTTTTTAAATGTTTTCTAACCATCAGAATTATCCATAGAATATATAACATTTATTATTGCTATCATTTTGTTGTTGTATACTATTCTTATCAATATTTATAATTACTTTCGCAATAGCTGTCGCCCTATAAATAAATCATTAGCATTATTTACATAGTTGATTTAATATGCAAAGGTATAGGATTGTTACCAACTATAATGTCAAAAGCAATCAAAAAAAACTATGGCATTTGAAAGTATTTTTATTTCTGTGTCAACAACTTTTAATGATAAAATTTAGGAGGGTGGCAAATCAACCCTACAAACAGTTCTATGTATACGTTCTATCAAGTATAACTACATACGCCTGCTTTTACTAAACAGACCAACCACTGCCACTGGGCAGTACCTCTTTTATATCTTTGTATAACTCACACCTATTTGTTGCCATGCTAGCCAACCACTACTGATGGGCGGTATTTTCTATTGTGTATTCTATTGTGTCTATTGTCTACCTTTTATATAAATATCTGTGTTTACCATAATAAAGTCAGAGTTAATCCTTACACTCTCAGAGCTCTATTGTTCACTGGGACTTGCTGCTACCCCAATTGATGAGAGCTTTCAGAGTCACCCCTCACACCACCACGGGTGAGGCGGCCAACTATATGATGCTGGGCAGGGAACTGAGGCTGCCAGATCAAATCACCTACCATACACTCCTGACAGATTGCCTGCCCGTGCACGAATACGCCCAGAACCTTAAACTGAGACTGGAAGAAGTGCATGAGGCCCTGCGAGAGCAACAGTTGGAAGTTAGGGCGTAAGAAGGTGAGGAGCCCGGCCTATATGCGGTTGACGACCAAGCCTGGTTGGAAAACCGTCGCAGATGCCGTGGTAAAAACCCCAAGTTACAGGCCAAGTTCATCGACCCTTATGAGATCAAGGAGGCGTACAATAATCATACGTACCTTATCAGAAGGCACGGTCAACGGTCTGTAAAAAATGAGTGCCGCCTCAAACCATATCGCCCAAGTATACACCCCCGAGGACAGGCACCCGCAGCTATAGAGCCAAGAAGGCGCCCTAACATGCCCAGTGCACGTGCAAGAGCAGCCCCCCGCTCCTCTATCCCTCTTACCGGCACTCCATCTACCAGAACTACCCAGTTTCGGAATAGAATTGCCTTCCCCTCCTAAGAGAAGCATGCCAATTTTGAAGCTGCCAGACAAACAGAGACCTTATACAACACTAACTACCCCTGGCGTGATCAATAATGATCAAACCGAGAGTAGCAGACGTCAAGGGCTGCAGGGTTCTGCATGTCGACAGTCTCTCGAGACTCTCTTGTATACCTCTCTATGTATACATTCCTTGTATATACTCCCTGTATTTATCCTCTGTATATACTCTCTGGCCCCTCATCTACTCACGGCCACTCTGCGATTGTTAACTATGCGTACAGAGGTACAAATAGTTGAAAGTTATACAAAGCAGCCATGCGCTGGATGATGGACCAGTTTCTATTATTATTATTATGAAGAAGATGGCCGAGACCTTATGGATACCTAGCAACCAGTCAAGACCCAGTTCCTACCTGAAGTGAAGATGGTAACTGTACACAGGATCATATCAAAGGAGAGCCAGTCTATGGTAGTTCAAAGTAGCCGTCTTTGACATATATCCTATTCTTATCAAACTTTATTATTTAACGATGCCCTAGGGGCGCCAGCTTGTGTATTACAATTATATATATTTTATATCTTGCGCTGTGGGGATTTGACTGTTAAAGCGCTTGCTTATCTTTAACCAATCACTGTTGTATGTATTCATCCAATCATTGTGTTCCACGTTTTAGCCAGTTCAACTGCTATGCTTTTTTATAAATAGAAGGGCAGATCGCCCAGTGAGTTAGAGTTAGTGGAGAGTTTGTATTGAATACACCTTGTGTGTTCGGAGATAAAGTAGTGTGTTCTGGGATATACCTGGAACGAATTAGTGGGTTTCTAATTATCGTCAAGTTTATTATACACTTCGTGGACTTTCTCTCGTTATAAGGTTTTGTATATCTTCAATAATATATACTGTTGTTAAACCTGAAACTCTTCTGATTAGTGTGATTGCTTTGCCTACAGCACTAAGTTGTCTACAACACACTGTTGGAAACTATTTTGCGTACCTTGATTAAACCGGATCTGTCTGCATAAATACAGATCTCCGGTAGGAAAGAACAGGACATTACCGTATTGCTATTCCTATAGTCATTATTATATCCGTTTACATTGGATATTGCTACCTCCGTGCCGGTAGCCTTGGATAACAGTAAACAACTGTCTTACACTGAGAAGCTCACGCTACCATTTGTTTGCTTTCAGTAATTGCCGTATGCTCTGTTACAACATACGGGCTACTCCCAACAGGTGTCGGTAAAGCTTCTGTTGTATACCACACAGAAATCCTTTACAATATATATTTCATAAAGGAATAATTTTAAATTTTTTTTTTCAATTGCGAAACATTTAAAAATGAAACGTGGCTGAGGTATACCAAATTTGTAACAAAATTATTATCAGTTCAACTATCACATAAAGCTGTGAGAAACCCAATTTTAATGACCCTAATCAGAATACTAGCCCACTATTAGGCACACAGAAAATTGATATTAAAGCTCTCAAGTGGTCTGAAGTGTGAAAGGCTTGCCTGTAACATATTAAAATAAATGGTGAGAGAAATCAACCTGTAAATGCCATTTAAATAAACTGCACCACTTTGAGGCAATGAAAATTATATAGAAAAGGGGCGGCGGTTTCCGGTTCTCTTTGCGCCAAGATGGCCGCGAGTTATATAATCCCGAGCTTGATTGAAAGTCCCCACTCTGTGTATTAACTCACTCTGGTAGGGCAGCTCCCCAAATCCGCCACTGATAATTCAGCGAAAGGATACAGTGCCGTAATTAGTGAGAAGACGACTCCTTTAAACAACTAACTCATTGACTTTTATAGGCGCTCGCTAGCCAGCGTGCACGCTAAACTTAGTGACAAACGCAACAATGAGCGCTGATGCATGTTGAAAAAATAGGCTACAAAGGTGATAATTTTAAAAATGTGAAACAAAAATGGTAAAAACTAAAGCATGTACCATGAGCTAAAGTTTCTTTATATTGGATGACTTGTACCTGTTTTCATAATAACTGGATGGTTAAAGCACAATATTTAACATCATTTATGGTTTAATAATCAACAAGTTGTCATAAAATTTAAAACTTCAGCTCCATGAAGAACGATTTGATGTGATTGCTGTTTACAGGCCCATATATAAGTTCCAACTGTGATATTTGGTAATTATGAGTGAAAAATTTTTACTCTTTACATAAAGAACACGTACCACTGCACACCACAGTGGCTACTAAATCAATGGAGATGTTTCTACGCCAGATGCAAGGCTGGCCCAAGCAAAAGATATGTTTTTATTTTTATTTTATCTTTTACAGGAGCAGCATAGGCTAGCATTATATTTATAGTTTGCAATACATAGTATAAATAATGCATAATATTGTAGTAGAATGCGTAGTGTGGCCGTTACATTCCAATCAAGGTATACAGTAAATAGATTTAACTTTGCTGAGCACTAGTGTGTTGTGCGCACGCAATGCACCCTGGGAAGCGCTAGCTAAGACAAGCATGGGCCTGCTTGGTTGAAAACACTGAGTAGCAGCGAAGGAAGACGTGAGTTAAGCCTATAGCATACATATGAGCCAAGGTCGACTGCATTCCTGAGGACTGGTAGTTTTCCATGATGTCATTGTGTATCTTGAATTGTAAAGCCGCGTTTACACTCCGATTCCTTTGACGTTTGCTGGAGACTGGCGCTGTTTCCAGTTTGCAGAGTTGCAGGGTTGTTGGAGTCGGAGACGCAGCAACCCAGCTCTGTTGGGTTCGAGCGAGTCGCAGAGTCTTCATAGCCATGTGACACAGTTTAACCAATTGAGTTGCTCTATATAACAGCTCCAATATTTTGTTTATTCTAGCCTGGATATAATGTAAACAATGACTGTAATAAGATTGTAAGGTTATTATTAAATAATTAGTTATTACCAGCATTGTTGACATCTGTGTTTGTTATTTTTCTTATCAAAAGAATCAAACTATGAATGTTCAACAATAATACATAATTCATATTCGAAGTAGTATTGTGACGGACGGCGTCAGCACTAAGTACACTCACTTACTTTCTATTTAGTATCTACTTATTCCAGCTACACTTGCCTGTTCTATGCCTGCGCTCTAGGGCAGATTGTTCTATTGTATATTCATATATTTTTACCTTAACATGCAATCATATATATTTGCCATGTGCTAATCACTCATGCATTATCCAAGTCCACCCACTATCTGTTTATTGGTACACGCTAGCCAACCACTGGTGCTAGGTGTGGCTTCCTTTGTCATGTCAGTTTGTATTACATAATCGTTATTATAAATGTTGATGTCATGGTGTAATAAAGTCAGAGTCAGCTTGCACACTCTCAGAAGTTTCTTTGTTCTCTAACAATAATAACTTTACTGCGCTAGTACATGCTCGTACGACAAAACACTATTACTCGAGTAGTAATACATAAGCAGATCAGCCTGAACCTCTGCTGGCCGAACCTAGCCTTGAGTAGTTCGCCCTTCAAAGTTCGGCCTCTGGCTTGCACTGAAATAGCTAACGCAACCGACAGCTAGACAGTAAACTAGGATGGTAATGCACCACTCCCAAGGATACTAGTCGACCTGTGGGCGGGTTGTATTGCTCAAGCGATAGACACAGATTGCCATCACAGTTCGGGAGGTTGTGCAGGTAGGCCGAGCTACCAACTCACACCCCCACAGTGAAATCCTGCACAGTATCATTATTATTTCAGATGCAAACCCAAAAATAACGTTATATTTTCTCCAAATTATTATTTAATTTCAGTAAGTGGTATTATTATTTTTAGATAAGAAAAAATTTCATATTATAGGTAAATAAAAAATCCACAAGACGCATAGAGAACTACTGCCTGGTAGAAAACTGGTAATAATTAAATCACAACTCATCAATCCAACTGGGTGAGCAGGAACGCAATAAATTATTTTAGCTAAGATGGTTGAGCAACTCCAAAGTCGCAGAACTAGAAGATTTAGGGTGTCGCAGTAGTGTAAATGCAACATGCGTCTGCGCCTTCGACAATCACTAGAGTCGGAGTCGGCGACGCCTAGTGTAAAGCTGCTTAAGCAGTAACTAGTTTCTTTTGTGCCAGCCTGCGTTGAACTTGTGTCATAATGATTCTTTTGTGCCAGGTTGGCAGTAGCCAATCACATATCTTAAATTTCAACTGCATTTTCAACTGTGCACGTTTCTATAAACAGAGGAGCTTTTCGCCCTTGGGCCAGATTTGTTTACGCGCTTGGACAGAGAGTTAGCTCCTGCGAGCTTTTGTAACATTCATACAATAAACTGTATGTTCTCATGGTGCAAATTCGTTCGGATCGGACGTTCATTCGACTTGGTTAGCATTCATTCGGGTTGGTATTCCATTCTGTTATTATGGTAATTCGATTTTAAATAATTTACGGGAGTAATCCTTCCTTTACATTGAGTAGCGAGCGCAATAATTACTTGATTGTAGTGAGATAGTAAACAACCGAGCTCGTATTACTATCTGAGTCAAATTTGTGGAATGTTCACAGCATAAACTGGTAATATAGTAGTAAGTAGATGAATAATAATAAGAGCAACAATTTCTAATATTTATAAGTGATTATTAATAAATATAATGATAACCATGAGAAATAATAAATAATTATTAATAATAAATAAATAAATTATTTCTAATGAATAAATAATAAAAAATAATTTTTTTTGGCAAGTATAAGAATAATAATAATTTAGTTTGCCCACTTATCAAACAGAGCTACAATTCAGCTTCCCAAACAAATAGTAAAAAATTTATAACCAAGCTGTTGTTTAACTTGCAGAGGATTATTATTATATGAATGTAAAAACTGCAGTTGGAAAATACACAAAGACTGATTTACAGCCAAATCGCAAGTTTAATGCCTTTTTCTCAAAAGAGCAGCTCGAATGAATTCAAATTTATCAACACGAATGATTCCCATGATCTTAATGAATGCTCAACCCGAACAAATTCGGTTTGAGGAACCGCACTGAACCAACGCGAACAAACCCGAACCAACTCGTACGAGCCACAATTTCCATGACCCGAATGGACGATTTATGAGTTCAACCCGAACGAATTCGCAACATAGAAACATAGTGAATCTGTATCAAGCTTTACCTATGCGTATCAAGTCTGGCTGGTTGCCGACTTGTTAGTTGTTCCTCCGTGTCGGTGGACCGTAGCGTGTACGCTGTATACCATCCAGGCAGCAAGTCCAGAGCCACTATACTACCTCACCAGTAGTGCTCATGACCCTGCACTACGGTTATAGCTACATGACTCACAGTGGGTTTGAGCGACAGGACAGTGCAGTATACAGAGCACCACACGGCCAACTCTCTCTGGTAGTGTTCGGTAAAGATAATCTTCAGTACATGGCACACAAAACCTTTACAATATTTCATTTTTTTCAGAGAAAGTTTGGTCAAAGACTTTTGTTGTTCGATAGCAATCAATGGAAGGAACATCACCGAAATATTTCTACTAACCTGGTAGCCATGTTTTGTTTTAGCCTCCAGTTTATGTATCTGATTCCTTAGTTGAGTCCATTGAGTGAGTACTTGATCTTCTAAGTACCCCGCTAACTCAAGTCTCGTCTTTTGTCTTTTCTCTATCAGTTCTTCCTCCATCTTTTCATACTTCTCTCTTATCACTCTCAGCTGTGTAACAGTTTTCTGACAACTGATTAGGTCGATTTGTTTTATGTTTTGGTGAGTGGATTATTGCTAAACTTTCATTTTTGAATTGGACTGAACAAAAACCTATGTTTTGAATTACCTGCTCATCCCTGGTATCTCTCAACAGTTGAATCATCTCTATAGTCTTGAGATGGTACTCAGAGCTGACTTGAGATGTCACTTTAAATAGTTTCTCATATTGCTGATCCATAGCTAACATCTTTGACTTTATATCATCTTCCACCAAAGCTGTTACCAACTCATTCAATGACATCAGTTTGTGCTGTTTACCTGCAAAGAAACAGACCAGAAAGTAGACTAGTCGGAAACAAGCTGCGATTACCACAAAAAAATTGTTGTTTCCTTTCATCTATTTCGTATGCAGTTTTATGTATCTTACCGTCTCCACATGTTGTGAGTCCTGAAACACACTTCGCACATATCAGTTTCAAACAATTCCTACAGCCCATGGAGTACATCTGATCCTTATGTTCCATGCATTCTCTCTCCTTTAGATTACTAGACTGAGGTTTGTACTCTGATATAGGAAACTTCTGGTGGCCATGAGTGAAGTCATCATGTGACTACAAACACAAAATGTATGTGAAATCGTTAGGTTTAAAAAATGCCACCACCCTTAGAGAATAGCGATTCGTTTGCTTAGGGTGGTTCGTTCATTAAAATATTTTGATGTTTCAACTTTTCTTGATTTCAAAAACTTCAACATCAATACATTTAGCTATTTAGCAAAACATTGATAGCCTTTTAACATTAGAGGATGTTGTGTTTAGCTACTGCTCTGCTAACTTGTATCACTGCTAATGGCTCAAAGAAAGACGACTACCTCTTCATGTTTGCTGCAGTACTTTTTCTCACAACTGGTGCAGTAGGTAAGAGCTGGCTGGTTGCCAAGTCCTTTATCTATACAAACATCACACCACTTGCACAAGTCATAAGATGGTAGACTGTCTAGCGGTACATCTACCACCTCTCTGTAGAATACATACAAATGTATGGTAAGTATAGTTTATTATATTCTACTGCATCTGTCTCTCCATGTAATATGTCAGCATCACATGACTCATTTATGTGTATATAACAGCGGCAACCTGATATGCAACTTACCCACATCCAGGTACTGGACATCTGGTCATGTGATTTATCTCAAAAAAACCTGCCAGGCAACCAAAACAATGTACATGTGTACAAGGTAAAGTTTTTGGTTTCTCCAAGTCTTCATCCTGTCTCCAGCAGAATCCACATTCTATTGTTGTATCTTCTACTTCAGCCATCGCTCTACTGAAAGAAAGACTAGTAATTGGAAATACTAAAAAGGTACATTTTATTATGGTTTGTTATCTTAAACCCCAAATATCAATTGTCCATCAATACATATATAACCTTCTGTTGATACTGCTTCTGTAGTGACAGTAGAGAGCATTCAACCATTTGACCCATGATAACTTATGTAATAAATACAAACAGAACTGATTATCAGATGATAGTATCTATTTATGTGCTACTTACAGTTCTAGTAGTAGCTGAGTGTGTCAATCAGTCATCATCTGCACATTTACTGCGGCTGGGTTAGCTCAGCTTGGCAAGCTACTAATGTAACTTGCCTTTCATTTATTGTAATGTATATATTGTGATCACTTGAGCGTATCACTTCATATGTTCTATATAATCATTGATCTTTGAACCATTGTGTTTTGTTCGCTTTAGTTATCAATAGCTGGTGCTAGGAGATTCTGGCCTACTTAGCGTAACTATGAACTACTTACTACTAGCTGTGTGTGCGTGTATAGCAGAGCTGACCTAGTTATTTCGTACAGTTAAAAGTTGTACAGAATTATTTTTCAAAGACAAAAATGGTGGTCGTATTTGAAATCTGCTGCTGTTATTAACCCATCAGGCTAACTTTTGTGTGAAAAAACCAATTTAAACAATAAAAACTCTAGAGTTTTATCCCTATAACTTTTTGCCATTGGAAAAAAACATCTCAGTAGTGGTAATATATGAGCAGATCTCCCTACCAAGTGTTTTTTTGTGGGGTTTAGGCCCGGGGTTTATGCAATGTTTTACGGCGTTGATTAGAGCAGCGGGATAATACTTTATGGCATTTAATTTTTGATAGTAGTTTAAATAATTTTTTCTCTTATGGCATTTAACTCTTGACAGTGCAAATAATTTTTCTCTCTCTAAAATTTAAGCTTTTTCCATACGTGCATATTCATGTGCATGTGCGTAACTATGTACATATTCATGTTCATATTCATGCCTACATTGGTACAGTTATTGCTATAGTTTTATTATTACATAATAAGTATTACATTATTTGGTTAATGGTAAATGTAATGAAGTATATAATAAAGTGTATTAAGATATATAGTAACTGCAGGAAATGTTGTGTAATGCATAATAGCATAGCTTGGAATGTGAGTCTGTACATTGCCTTCTCCTGGACAATAACATCTTCTCTGATGTGTTGATGATAGATCTCCAGGAGGAAGTCTTTTACTCTTACTGCTTTTGATTTCATAATGAACTAAAATAAAAAGCTATGTATTGGTATAGGTGATTAAACAGTAATGTAAAATAATTGTAAGCTTTTCATTTTTTACTCCTACTAAATAGTATTTTTTATTAATTCTTACCTTATCACCAGTAAGGTCTATATTGAATAGCGGAAATCGCTCCATATAATGCACCCAGATTCAGCAAATGTTGTGTTATGCATAATATCATGGCTTGGAATGTGAGTCGGTACACTGCCTTCTCCTGGACAATAACATCTTCTCTGATGTATTGATGATAGATCTTCGGGAGGAAGTCTTTTACTCTTACTGCTTTTGATTCCATAATGAACTAAAATAAAACGCTATGGATTAGTATAGGATGATTAAACAGTAATGTAAAAAAATTATAAGCTTTCTATTTTTCAACTTCTACTAAATATTATTTTTTATTAATTCTTACCTTACCACCAAGAAATCTGCTGTTAGCTGTATAATGAATGCTATCCCAAGCAAAGAGTCTGCTCAATGCCAGGATTGTGTTGTCGGGAAATTATCAAAAGTGACAATTTCAAAGTAAGCATACAGTTGGTAACAGGTTTTTCTTTCATAGTTTGGTGATGCTGTTTTTAACGCTATTTCGCTGGTGTGGGGTCATAGTATTTAGCAGAGAGGTGCTCTTGTGGATGAAGGCGCTTAGGGTCTTGATGTTGATGTATTAAAAGGGATTCTTGGTGTGACAGAGAAATGTGTTGTCTTCAAAATCCATCACACCTTCTCTTGTGGTTGTCTAGCTAATCGTTTTACTTCCGTATCATCAAGGTAGGAGAAAAAGTCATGTTGTGTAACATCTATCGCATCAGAGGTTTGAATGAAGGTTGGAATACGTAGGTGTGAGTGGAGTCTTTTGGAAATTGGTAGATTATGCTGTTTCGGTATCATCAAAAGAGGAGAGAAAGTCATGTTGTGCAATATTTATAGTATCAGAGTCAGAGGCTTGGATGAAGATCGGAATAGTTGTGAGTGGAGTCTTTTGGAAATTGGTAGGTTATGGTGTACATCGGATCATCACAAAATTCATTGGTGAACACCATCATAGCTGTTGGTAGATCTTGAATTGTTGCTGTTTTTTTAACGGTGCTTTGCTGGTATGGGGTTATAGTATTTAGCAGAGAGGTACTCTTGTGGATGAAGGCATTCAGGTTGTTGATGTTGACGCGCTGAAAGGGATTCTTGGTGTGTCTGAGAAGTGTGCTGTCTTCAAAAATCCATGTAGTTTGAGTCTTCATTGGTTTGGTATCATCTAAGTAGGAGAGAACGATATGCTGTGTAACATCTATCATATCAGAGGTTTGAATGAAAGTCAGAATAGGTGTGAGTGGAGTCTTTTGGAAGTTGGTAGGTTATGGTGTACATCGGATCATCACAAAATTCATCGGTGAACGCCACCATAGCTGTTGGTAGATCTTGAATTGATGCTGTTTTTCTTAAAGGGATCCTTGGTGTGTTGGAGAAGTGTGCTGTCTTCAAAATCCATGTAGTTTGAGTCTTCATTGGTTTGGTATCATCTAAGTAAGAGAGAAAGTCATGTTGTGTAACATCTATCGTTGGTGTTGGTAGATCTTGAATTGATGCCGGTTGCAGGTTTTTTTTTTGAAAGGGATTCTTGGTGTGTCGGAGAAGTGTGCTGTCTTCAAACTCCATGTAGTTTGAGTCTTCATTGGTTTGGTAACATCTAAGTAGGAAAGAATGTTATGTTGTGTAAAATCTGTCGTATCAGTGGCTTGAATGAAGATCGGAATAGGTGTGAATGGAGTCTTTTGGAAGTTGGTAGATCTCGAATTGTTGATGTTTTTTACAGCTTTTTCACTGGTGTGAGGTCATAGTATTTAGCAGAGAGGTGCTGTTGAGGATGAAGGATCTCAGGTTGTTGATGTTGAAACCCTAAAAGGATTCTTGATGTGTCTGAGAAGTATGTTGTCTTCAAAATACATCACAACTTTTCTTTTGCAGTTCAAGTCTTCATCATAATCCATAGTCTCATCATCTTGTCTTCGGTCTCTCAAAATCACCAGTATGCTGCTTCATCACTTGAGATGGTAGAGTTCTGTTTGGTTGGGTTTTGCATTATTTTATTGTAGATGGGAGATGAAGGTGGGGAAAAAAATTTCCGGATCTCTGACTCTTCAATCATCGATTGACTTTTGCCGCCTTGACTATCCAATCTAAAAAGACAAAAAATAAAAATGTAATTAAAAAATGTCAGGTATTTATTATTATTCAATCATAATTCAAAGAAGATAACAATTTTATCAACATCCAAAGACTTTGCATTCTTTAGAGCGAACTGATTGGGTTGTAAGAGACTATTTTCTCCACAATGCAGGTAGGTGAGTTTTTCAACTAGTGATAAATAAATATTTATTATTATTTATTATTATTTCTACGGATGAAGAGGAGTACACGGATGATACGCCGGACACACCGAATACTTTGGTGAAGAATGTCCTCCCTGCACCTCCGAACAAGAAGGACCCTCTGACAGCGGTCATGGAGGCAGTGTTGAAGGAAATCAGGTCGTTGAAACCAGGAGCTACCCCTGCCCCTCAGCCTCCTCCACCACTGCCTGATCAACCACCACTCCAATGCTGGGGCTGCGGAGAGTTAGGGCACGTATAGAGGCGGTGTCCAAAGAAATCGTGGAGTACGAGACCACAATGGATGCCTGTACAGGCCGAAAACGGCCGTCGCCCGCAGTAGAGCTACCGGCAACTACCTGCAATTAGGCGAGCCGTAACACCCCCAAACGAAGCCAGCAGACACGACACTCCTACACAAGCCAGCCCCCTGCTAAGATGCACGTGGCAGACACCACCTGTTTCCCCCCTGTACGCCCGCATAAGGCAAGCTATTTTCTTACTGGGAAAATGGAGGGATGAATTGTGTCAATACTTGTAGATACCCGGTGTACTACAAACCTGCTATCCTGGCATGTCTATCAAAGACTGCCGCTGAGTGTAAGGAGTACACTACAGAACAGTGAGCCACATGGGTTGCTGGTTGATGGGTCGAAAATTGCTTTCTACCGCACGGTAAAGGCGTCCGTACAGATCTGTGGGTTACAGACCAATGTCAGCTTTGTGATAAGTGCCATAAATGAGGACGCCATCATAGGGATGCCGTTCCTCACCGCTCATGAGTGTTTACTTAAATTTCAGGACTCCGTTATTACTATAGATGGACATGATGTGCCATGTACGGACAAACACGGGAAGCTGTTAAAGGACAGGGTGATGTGGATAGACGCCACACAGAAGGATGCTGTGTCACTTGGTAGTTGGGATGGATTCCCCCCAACAACACATGCGGATAGTGAACAAGCAGTCTGCAGGACCTCCCAAATGATGGAGAGGGGGGAGAGTAGCCCGCACAGAAAATTTGAGCGCAAAGGGACGAAAACTGAGGCCGCCAGAGGAAAGAGCGTGAAATTTACCCTAAGCCCCTGTTGGCTACGCCCCTGGACAAGCAGGAGGATCACCAGAAGAAAAAGGAGGAGTTACCTAGTAACCACCCACAGGCAGTGAAAGGGAATGGAAAGAGCTATTGGTTGCCAGCATCGAAGACAGTGATGAAACCACTCATGATGCAATAACCGGAAAATCCGGGGAACGCACCAAAACAGCTATGGCCGCCAGAGAAACTGCACCAAGGTGGTCGTGCTTAGTTTCAAATGGATTGCCAGAAGCTACTTCACCGGATGTAGCAAAGCCCCAGCTGAACTCCCCCTGTGAGAGCTACCAGGAGCCACCAAAGTTTGCCCCTAGTACCCCTGCTCAGTCACCTCCTGCAAGCACAGACAGGATGAGTCGGGAGTCTGAGAAAGCAGTTGACAAAAAGGAGATGGTCATTCCTTCTCAAGACGGTGACAAGGGCACTACATGTACTGTCTCAACTAAAGAAAGCCTTGTGCGACAGATTAGCACTATGGCTACTTCCAACTGTTTGGAGATAGAAGTGAAGAACGAGAGCTTGCTGTTAGAAACTGACCTAACAGCCTACCACCCTCCAGGACTTGGAGAAGAAGAGTTGTTGGCCATGCCAGCAAAGGAGTCACTACGGACAGAAACTGCACCTCCCCAGCCAACCCCTGTTGCTGCTGCCGCTGATATGGAGCTAGTACCTATAGACGAAAAATATGCTGAATCGCAGTCAACTGTCGATGTCAAGCCAAACTTAGAGGTGTACTTGATGCAAATCTTGCCACCCCCGACGCCGGAAGAGGAGGTTCCGGGAGAGAAGCTGAGGCTGAAGAATGAGTCGGCCACCACGTACACCAAGGAAGAAGAGAGAAACCCTGAGGACTCTTTCTCTGCTTATGCATCAGATGCTATGGTAGCAGTCTGTGCAACGAGAGATGTTCTCGACTTCCCCTATGGCCCTGGGGACCGAAACAGACATGGGAAGCCACCCCTAGAGATGCTAGGAGGCAGTAGGATGCTCTCCCCATAAACCTCTCTGAGCACGGGTGTTGCTCGAAACTACATGCTATCCTCTTTGCTATTCATATTATTAAAGACAAAGAGATACTGTCTTTAATGGAGGGGGAATGTGGTGGATTTTTGTGAACACTATCTGTGCGCAACGTCCCCCTGACAACTGCTGGGTGTCAGGCAAGCCTAAACAGAGTCTGGTACAGCCAGAAAACAAGCAAGTGAGCCGGTAAAAGCACTACCGGCCCTGCAGCATTCACTACCGGCCCTGCAGCATTCACTGCCGGCCCTGCAGAGGTACCACCGGCCCTGCAGCACACACTGCCGGCCCTGCAGCATGCACTACCGGCCCTGCAGTGTCACTACCGGCCCTATACCGAGTTGGTGAGGAAAAACGGCTATAGCCTGAGAGCCCAAAATGATACAGAAGATGCAGGAGCCCGACTTTGCAGCTTAGCTATCCTCAGACAGACCAGAGACAAGGACCACAAGCCATAAGAGCCAGGAACTACAGCTACCTATTACACCATCATGAATCAGCAATATTGACTGATAAGCTCAGCCCCTCACTTCTGGGCGCCTTGTGTATTTAACCTCATATTAGCCAATGATGCATTGTATTATTTATATTTCGTGTTTTAATTAGTGCAATCGCTTCCTGTCACTACTGATTTGTTGCCCCCTTATTTGGGCCTATGTTTTCCCCGGTTATGCCTATAAAAGGCAGAGCACTTCTCATTATTCTTTGTACTGTATTAGGATTCTGCTTGTGATTGTGCCAAGTAGCATAATACTTTACCGTTATTATACCTTGCTGGGTTGTGCTTGCATAGTAAACTATGACATACTCATTGAGACATTGAGTTGTGTGTTTGAGCCATGGGCTCCGAATACGGTTTTGAAGTTGATATATTCCTCCGTTTGGAAGTTGACCTCTGGAGTGAGGTGTTGTTGGTGGACATTTGGTTGGCCCCGCAAAATCCACAACAATACGTTTGAGGTTTTGTTGTCACTTTGTAGCAAGTTTCTGTGTTGAAAGTACTAACATATGAAGTATATTTGCTTCAACAAAAAGGCAAAAGGTAAAGAAGCACTAAGACAGTTTATCAATAATTTCACAAACAACCCCTTACAATGACATATTGCAATAGATTCTGATGTTGGCAACCACAGAATGCTATTAAGCTCAAGGATTCTACCTTTCTCCAGAGGGGACACTACTGTTTCAGTCAATGCCACTTGTGTGGTAGACTTAAGTAACCAGTGGAAGCCCGTGGCTCAGACACACTAGTCTGTGTAAATTGGTTATAGTGCATGTATTTATCAAAAGACAGCTTTAGGGAGGTTTTACTCAAGAGCAAAAAGCATAAACAATGCTTGGCAGAAGGTATATAACTAAATGCAATGAATGTATGGAGAGTTCTAGTTGCTGCTGTTCTATGCGATCAAAAACTTCAAAGTCTGAGTCAATGTTTGAGGATGTCTATGAATAAAAACGTTGCTCTGCACTTTGGTGAAGCTACTTTTGTTGAAGTGCATGTGTTACAAAAGCAATACTTTTTGACGATTGCCAACTCAGCTGAAGATTTGAAAGGAAGGATGTCAAGGTCAAAAACAAGTAGTTATAATGTAATAAACTTTCTTTGGATTACTCTAAACTAAATTTTCAATCAAGTTAAAACATTTTCTCAATCTGTTTTATAGAAATGAATATTAACGCTATTCTAAAAAAATTCGCGTCCGTCGAAAAATATTCAAAAGTTATATCTTAGGATCTATTGATGGAGATAGAAAACATTTTGAAAAACTCTGTTTACAAAAACATCTGATAATAAGAATCGAACGATTGACTCGGCTGGAATTAAAAAATCGTTATACAGTAAAACCCGAATGACCACATCCAAGTATCGTATAAGCAGACTACACTATACTTGGAGTTGCCTAGCTATTGCCAACGGAATAAAAGATCCCATTGTTGCTACATTCAAGTGTGGTTGGAAAATTTGCAATAAACTTGGAGCTGTCCAACTATTACCAAAAGAAGACAACTCAAGTAAAATACAAGTGCAATGTTCAATTGTGTATAAAATTAACATCAAACTATCGTTTGGTTCAATAAAACTAAAAATAGCAATTTTTTGGCAGTAATTTAAAAATTTTCAATGGTATTATAATGGGCACAACATGTTACTGTAAAATGTTGCATGGAATTTAGTTTCTCGCAAAGACACAAGTCAAGGGCAGCATTTTTGTAGCAGTGCAGTTTAGAGGGATGCAGTAATTTATCTCACAAATCAAACAGCACCAGACAAAATGTACAACAATATGAAACACTGCATTTGTCGTGTATGTAAATGAACCAATTCAAACAAAAATTACAATTATACAGTGAGGTATGTAAACAAGGAAATGTTAAAGTAATGTCTTTTATCAAAACCTTTCTCTTCAAATAGATTTTTAGAAACTTTTCTGAACTAGCAAAAAACATATGAAAACTAAATTCTCGGCATGCTGAGATCTATGATGTTTATACAGGACACATAAACTCAACTACATGTTTACCAAATGCCTCAAAACTTGTTATGCTACCTGGTATTGGATACAAAGAAAGAACCGAGTGAAGAAGTAGAAGGTGTGTTGAGAGTTTGACCCAGAAGCATTCAGTTGTATGAGTCATGGTGGCTACTGTTGGCTCAGAGTAGTCACTGAGTGCTAGACTGTCCCTTAGGAGATGCAAGTTATAACTTACTTTTGGTGAAAATTTGTGTCTCAAATAAAGGTTGACAAAATCCTTTACAGTACAAACATTAAGCTGTGGACTGTTTATTTAAATGTCTATACTTAAGGTAAAACTTCAAGTACTCTCAAATGCAAAATATTGTTTGCAAACTTTTACATCATTTACAATGATTGCTTTGGTGCTCAAGTACAAGTAGGCCATTTAAGTTACACGCCATTTTAGTTATACACCATTTTTGTTATATACCATTTTAGTTATACACCATTTTAGTTACACAACATTTTAGTTATGCACCATGTTATTTATACATCATTTTAGTCATACACCATTTTAGTTATACACTATTTTAGTTATACACCATTTTAGTTATACACCATTTTAGTTATACAGCATTTTAGTTATACGCCATTTTAGTTATACACCATTTTAGTTATACAACATTTTAGTTATACAACATTTTAGTTATACACCAGTTTAGTTATACACCATTTTATTTATACACCATTTTAGTTATACAGCATTTTAGTTATACGCCATTTTAGTTATGCACCATTTTAGTTATACAACATTTTAGTTATACAACATTTTAGTTATACACCATTTTAGCTATACACCATTTTTGTTCGCAAGCATAATTAGGCAACACTTCGTCTTAGCAAGATGACCATTTTATTGTACTGTGAAATCGCTGCAGCTAAGCAACAAACTTTAGCAAAGAAAACAATAACTTAAAAACAAAGAATCAAAAATAGTTGACATGAGGAAACCAATTCTAACAAACAAGTGGATCTACATCGAACAAAAAGACAGTAAATGATAAAAAAAATTTGATTGGAATGATTCAGGAGAGCTTACAACAAAATATAATTTAGGTTACGATATCACTTGGATGGAGCAGTTAATTTGTGTTGAGTCAATGTCAATTGCTGGTGCTAATAGAGTTTGATGTGTCCATTTGGTTTATAAGTTTATATCAAACCAAGTCAGCATGCAAGCTCCCCAGTCAGCCACCACTAATTTTTTGTCGTACACCTGCAGACCAAATACCAGGTGAAATTCTACATTTGCTGCCAACTCAGACACTATTTCACCTAAAACAAGTGTCAGTTTCATTAAGAACAGAGCAAATTTTATTGACAAATAGCTCGAATGTTGGTTTTCCGTAAAAATCTAATTGTATGTAAAAAAAGTTACTGCTGCATTGTTATAAACCTTGATTATAATACCACTTTAACTTTTAAGCAAAACTTGAGCCGACAAGTTCTCAAATATTAACCAAAAAATCTGACTTACAAAAAGTGTTTCCCTAGTATTAGGAATTAACATTTATCAAATAACTAAAAGATAATAGCTTAAAAATTTAGAATCAAACGCAAAAAACAAAGCTCACCTGTTTGGTTATCTATGGACCAGATCTTAGTGCCTGAATAGTTGGCAACTAAAGTATAACGTCTGCTGTAACAAGTAACACTTCCTGGACTGGTGGGCAAGTTACAACTCCATATCACTTCACCAGTACCAACATTTACTCTAAATACTTTTTGTGAGACATAAACAGATATAACCACAGAAACATCATCTACAGCACACATAAATATATGGTCTCTGTCAACTAATAAAGTACAAGGAATAAACCTTACTAGCTGACCGAAGAGAGAATATACATTTATTCTCTGGTTTAGTTGATCAGCTATAACCAACTGGTCAGATACTACAGCCATTGCATTACATAACTGTCCCCCACAGGTAAGATTCCACTGTGTTACCTGTGTACCAGCCATATCATACACTCTAACTACTGATGCACCAGGCGTTAAGGCATACAACCTGTCCTTGTGTACAGTTATACAGTCTATGCCGTCAGAACTAGAAATAAATGACTCATCTAGCTCATTGTGACTGTCTAATCTAGCAATTCCTTTGTTCCATTGAGAAATGTACATGTACCCATTGTACTGGCAAATGGAGGAAATGCCAGATGATAGTTGAACAGTTCTCAGATGTTGAAGAGATTTAGGGAGGCGTACGGGTTGATGAAATCCATTCTCACCATCGATGATCATGTCATCAGATGACACAATCTCTATCTCAGGGCCTCTGCATTCCTCTATATAACAACATTGTATTTGACCTAAGCATTTGCGTTGGAGATGTAATGAGTAGCTCAGTAATTTACTTCAAACATTTTCAAGCAGTTACCAAATATTTCCTGCCAAAACTGAACATGAAGTTTTTTGATGCAAAACTGCCCCAGTGTCAAATACATTAAACCTGCCCAGACCACTCAATTTTTAAGGTAACCAACTAGTTTTGGAGCCTGTAGTATCTTGTGAGAAGTGAGTACTGAGAACTGGATTAAAAAGACTTTAAATTAAAAATAAGTTAAATACAAGACCACTTCATTCCAAGACGACTTCATTTATTCATTAACGCGCTTAATGAAATAATAAAAAGTTTTTGTTTGAAGGATTTTTACCTTTCTGAGATAGTTGTACAACATCTGTCATTTCCAACTTAGGTAACTCTTCATCTACCAACTTCTGTAGTTGATCTTTCAGTTCACTGAATCCTCTCACAATGTCCACCTGATGGAAATAAACCGATGGACCATAGTTTTCACCAATTACTAACCAACATATTTTAGAGTCCAAAGTAGAAACCATGAACTTGAATAATTCTGAAAAAGCTGCTCTCCGAGGTGGCTTCATAAATTTTCTAAAGATATTTTTAAAAAAGATCTGGTATTAAAAGATGATAGCATAATGCCAATCTTGATAGTGAAGAGCATGTAAGAGGCTGCAAATTTTGTCAAGCATGCCATTATGAGTTACTCTACGAACAAAAAATATGAATCTGTATCCATATGCTACCAGAAAAAAAACTATTTGGCACCATTCACAGATACATGATGTGCTCACTTATGTCAGCAGAACCAGTTTTTTACTGAGACAAGAGCGTGCCAGTGTATAAGCATTGGGTTTTATGTGCTTGCCCACAACAATTCTCACAAAGATATCTGTTAATTAATTATATCAAAATGTGGTAATTAACTATCGAAATAGGACTAATAAAAATATAAAAGTTAGGGCCACTTTCTGGATAAAGTCAAAAAGTACTTGCAATAATAGGTGGTTTGGTGTCTCAACGAGTTGATTTGAGAAAGTTTGATCAACGCGTTTACCCCTTGAATGAGAGCTTATAGGAGTAGACGAGTGCTTACATTTTACAAAATTTTGCAAGAGTTGTCTTTTTTTTTATGTGGTTAGTTATAAATAAAGCCCAGCAATCATAAGTTTGTTAGCCTAAAATCAGGTTAAAAAATCGCTATTCATTGCGAGAATTTTATTGTCCTGAAAACAACTACATCATCTGCTATTTATGTTAATATTGTTAACACTCTGCAAACTACCAAGTGCAAATAGTATTATTGACAATAATGATGATGATGATAATAATGCCAATATTAAAAATAACAATGACATCTAATAATAATAACAACAACAAAAAAACAAATCATGAATTATCACTTGATTAATGATAATAATAATGATGTGAAAATTATAAAGTATTATTGGCAATAATGATAATAATAAAAACAATAACCTATGACAATATTAATAATGAGTAATAATACATACACTGACAATAACAAAAATCATAATGTTTGGTATAATAATTGATATTATTCTACTGCAGCAAAAGGATGCAGTGTCGTAGTTATTGAGAAAACGACTCCTTGGAAAAACTAACACATTGACTTATATAAGCGTTTGCTAGCCAACGCGCACGCTAAACTCGATGAGAAACTCAAAAATGAGCGTTGAAGCATGTTGAAAAATAGGTTACAAAGGTGATAATTTTACAAATGTCAAACAAAAATGATAAAAACTAAAGCATGTACCACGAGATAAAGGTACTTGATATTGGATGACCTGTACCTGTTTTCATAATAACTGGATGGTTAAAGCACAATTTTCAACATCATTTATGGTTTAATAGTCAACAAGTTGTCATAAAATTTCAAACTTGAGCTCCATAAAAAAATATTTTATTCGGTTGCTATTTATAGGCCCATATATCAGTTCCAATTGTAATATTTTATAAATATGAGTGAAAACTTTTTACTTTTGATGTAAGAACCACGTACCCCCGTACACCACAGTAGCTGCTGAATCAATGGTGATGTTTTCTATGCCAGAAGCAAGGCTGGCCTGAGCAAAAGTGATGGTTTTTTTATTTTATCTCTTACAGGAGCAGCATAGGCTAGCATTATATTTATAGTTTGCAATACCTAGTATAAATAACGCATAATATACTTCAATTTCATTCTACCTTTTTTTAACAGAAATTTTGGTAAAAGAATTTTGTTGTTTGATAGCAATCAAAGGAAGGAACATCACCACTTTACTTGTACTAACCTGGTGGCCATGTTTTAGTTTGCTCTCCAGTCTATGTATCTGATTCCTCAGTTGAGTCCATTGAGTGAGTACTTGGTCTTCTAAGTACCCAGCTAACTCTAGTCTCTTCTTTTGTCTTTTCTTTATCAGTTCTTTCTCCATCTTTTCATACTTCTCTCTTATCACTCTCAGCTGTGTAACAGTTTTCTGGCAACTGGTTAGGTCGATCAGTTTTATGTTTTGGTGAGTTGGATTATTGCTAAACTTTCATTTTTGAATTGGACTAAACAAAAACCTATGTTTTGAATTACCTGCTCATCCCTGGTATCTCTCAACAGTTGGATCATCTCTATAGTCTTGAGATGGTACTCAGAGCTGACTTGAGAAGTCAGTTTAAATAGTTTCTCATATAGCTGATCCTTAGCTAACATCTTTGACTTTATATCATCTTCCACCAAAGCTGTTACCAACTCATTCAATGACATCAGTTTGTGCTGTTTGCCTGCAAAGAAACCGACCAGAAAATAGACTAGTCGGAAACTAGCTGTGATTACCACAAAAACTGTGTTTTCCTTTCATCTATTTCGTATGCAGTTCTATGTGTATCTTGCCGCCTGCACATGTTGTGAGTCCTGGAACACACTTCACACATATCAGGGTCAGACAATTCCTACAGCCCATGGAGTACATCTGATCCTTATGTTCCATGCATTCTCTTTCCTTCAGATTACTAGACTGAGGTTTGTACTCTGATATAGGAAACTTCTTGTGGCCTTGAGTGAGGTCATCATGTGACTACAAACACAAAATGTATGTTGAATCATTAAGTGTAAAAGATGCCACCACCCTGAGAGAATAGCAATTCATCTGGTTAGGGTGGCCCATTCATTAAAATATTTTGACGTTTCAACTTTTGTTGATTTCAAAAACTTGAACATCCATACATTTATCCTTTTAGCGCAACATCCATAGCATTTTAACATTTAACACTAGAAGCTGTTGTGTCTAGTTACTGCTGCGCTAACTTGTACCACAGCTAATGCCTCAAAGAAAGAAGAATACCTCTTCATGTTTGCTGCAGTACTTTTTCTCACAATTGGTGCAGTAGGTAAGAGCTGGCTGGTTGCCAAGTCCTTTATCTATACAAACATCACACCACTTGTTATTATCTTTGTACAAGTCATAAGATGGTAGATTGTCTAGTGGTACATCTACCACCTCTCTGTAGGATACATACAGTTGTATGCTAAGTATAGTTTATTATATTCTACTGCATCTGTCTCTCCATGTAATATGTTAGCATCACATGATCACATGATCACTTATATGTATATAGCAGCAGCACCAACCTGATATGCCACTTACCCACATCCAGGTACTGGACATCTGGTCATGTGATTTATCTCAAAGAAAGCTGTCAGGCAACCAAAACAATGTACATGTGTACACGGTAAAGTTTTTGGTTTCTCCAAGTCTTCATTCTGTCTGCAGCAGAATCCACATTCTATTGTCGTATTTTCTGCTTCGGCCATCGCTCAACTGAAAGAAAGACTAGTAACTGGAAATACTAGAAAGGTACATTTTATTATGGTTTGTTATCATAAACCCTAAATATCAATTGTCCATCCAATACATATATAACCTTCTGTTGATAACACTTGGACCCATGATAACAGATGTAATAAATACAAACTGACCTCAATATCAGATGTTAGAATCTATTTATGTACTACTTACAGTGCTAGTAGCTGAGTGTGTCAGTCAATCAGTCGTCATCTGCACATTTACTGTGGCTAGGTTAGCTCAGCTAGCTTGGCAAGCTACTAATGTAACTGCCTTTCATTTATTGTTATGTATATATTGTGATCACTTAAGCGTATCACTTCATATATTCTATATAGCCATTGATCCTTGAACCATTGTGTTGTGTTTGCTTTAGTGATCAATAGCTGGTGCTAGTAGATTCTGGCCTACTTAGCGTAACTATGAGCTACATATACTTACTAATAGCTGTGTGGTTGTGTATAGCAGAGCTGACCTAGTTATTTTGTACAGTTAAAGGTTGTACAAAACTATTTTTCAAAAACAAAGATGGTGATCGTATTTGAAATCTGCAGATGTTATTACCCCATCAAACCAACTTTTGTGTGAGAAAAGCAATTTAAACAATAGAAACTCTAGAGTTTTATTCCTTTATTTTTTTCCATTGGTAAAAAAATACATGTCAGTAGAACGGGTCAGATTGATGACGCATTCGAGATGCTAGCCGATGATTGGCCAATGGCAGTCAACTGTAACATATAATAAATAACCCTACTTTCAGAAATGGAATTAGCGTAGAACACATTCTCAAAAGGGTTATTGCTGATGCCCGCATTGAAATGAGAGTTGGAACTTTGTTCTCTCAGGTTTATTTTGGAAAATTTTCAAATTTTCCAGTAATATTTAAGGAAAATTTGATGGAGATTTTGTGTTTCTGGTATAGTTAAAAAGCTTCCCCACATAATGTGAAGGTTGTTTTCAAGCCTGATTTGTTGTCACCAACGATCTCGATCATAATATTGATATAGAATTGTGCGAGTGACAGTCTGTGGACGGACAAGCCAGAGTTTTCTTACCTATAAGAAGCAGATGAACCAGCCAGAGGAGCCTCAGTTCTTACCAACCGAGGAGAGATAAAGCTAAGAGAAGTCAAGCTAAACTGTTCCGGTAGCCATCTTGCTTTGTAATTAATTATTATTATCATTTAACCTGGCGGAGAAACGCCAGCTTGTTTGTGCATTGTATTATAAATGTTTGTGTTTTGGCGCTATTGTATATAGCTCGTAATGCGCCTGTTTGTATTATATTATATTTTATATTTTATATTTTATTAGCCAATTATATCATGTGATTTTCAACTACTGTATTTACATATTTTACTGCATAAATAGAAGGGCAGATCGCCCAGTGAGTCAGAGTTGGTAGCAGTCGTGTAGCAAATGCACCAGGGTATGTTAGGGTTAACGTCATGTATTCTTGTATAGTCTGGACTGGATTTTTAGTGGGATCTAATTATCATCAACTATTGTACACTTCGAAACTTCTCATGTTGTAAGGTTTTCTATCTTTTCGTTCAATACATTATTGTTGATAAATCTACAACTCTTCTCATACTGTCATTGCCTTGCCTACAGTATTACATTGTCGATAACGTGTCCTTAGAGATTACTATACACTCTCGGACATTGTCACGAAGCTGCCGAACACGTTAATGAGAACTATACACGTGCTTGCAATTAATTTGTGAATCTGAAGTGAAACCGGATCCGGGTACAGTTAAACAGATCTCCGTTATAAGAGAACAGGAAGTCTCCGGATCAATACAGATATAGACTGACCATTACCGTATACATCGGACTTACTACTACCGGGTTAGTAGTTTTGTAGAACGGATCGTTGCCTTGTCACTGAGCAGCTACGCTACCACTAATTGCTCTAGTGCACCCGTGTACTCTGTACGGTACACAGGATATCCTCTCACAGGTGTCGGTAAAGTTTCTGTTGCAAACCACGCAGAAATCCTTTACAATATAATGATAAGTGAAGTAACTGTAACTTTACTTCCATACAATGTAGAGAGTCTAATTTTTGTGTTACTTTTTATTTTGAAAAAAATTTCACTTATTTTTGTACAAAAATAATTATAATAACAATATTTATGATTAACAATAAATAACAATAATTAATATTTAGAATAAGTATTTATATAAATATTGAAAATCATAGTCATTATTACTTTTTGTCATTCATAATAATGAATAACAATATATATTGAAATTGATATAAATACTGATATTTATAGTTATTATAATCAATAATAATATATAAAAGATAGATGATTATTATTACATAAAAATAATTACTACATCTAGCAGGGACATTGGTTTCACATTCCGACCTGAACGGTTGCATCTCATTCTGACCAGCACAAAGCCTGAGGAGTCCAACGATGACTACAACATATATTATTAGCGCTATATCAAAGATCATACATGTAGTCTAAATTATCGTTGGCTAGGTAAATGAAAATATGGAAGTGCCAATGGGGATAGTGACAGTCTTTCTCAATCAGTTCAATTACTGGAAACAGTTCATCGCCAGATGGAATTATTGTAGTGGATTTTGGGAGCTGTAAACCCACTAGCTGAGGTTGGTAGCAATCTGCAACCAGTTGTTATTTTTACCTGCTGCAACGGCAGGGTCGGTAGTGTACCGAAGAGAAATTAGATAGAGTATCCCAACTCTACAACCAGTAAGGAGCCCTCGGCTCAGACGCATAACTCAGTGCTGTTGAGTAAGTATGCATTTATTCCTTCAGAATAAAACGAGTTAGTAAAAGGCACATTACAACTGAACATAAAAGGCACAAGCTCTGCCTTTTATAGGTATTTCACAGGAAGCAATCATTAGACATAACCAATCACATGAGAATAAGGCATAATAAACAAATGAACAGTCTTATATAAATAGGTAGCAAATCAAGTGGCTAGAATAGATATGGTGTCAGCAAAGGTAGGTGGAGTTATTAGGTAAATAGCCAATCACAGTCCTAGCCACTTCCTGTCCTTGGTATCTTGTCTCTGCAGCCTTTGTTCTTGCCTTTCCATCTGGTTTAAGAGTGGTTATCTCCCAGATACGCCTTGCTGATTCTTCCAGGCTACTTTGTAACTCTCAGTCTAGGCTGAGTCATTTCCAGCCGGCCCTGCAAGGTCGGTAATGAGTCATACCGGGTTGGTATAGCTTGCTACAGGGTCGGCACTGCTCTATGCAGGGTCGGTACTGGTTCGGACGCAGGGTCGGTCAATCCTGCATGGTTGATTGTGACCGTTCTAGCTATCTAGCGATTAGTATAAGGGTGCTAGAGTTTGTAACAACAGTGTGCGCAGAAGTAGATGACACTAAAATCTACAACACCTCTACAAATCAGCTCACATTCATTATGATTTGTTATCAAATTCATTATAAGCTATACCAAGCTTTCATAATTAACAAATTTAAACAGTTCTTTCTTATAATTAATCCGTGAAAACAGAATAATTTTTTCTGAGATGCACACTAAAGATTCGAAGTAAAAGTAGTGTTGCATTTGTGAGCATTTGCAGTTATATAAAAGCCAAAAAAAGATTATGTACAAACCAGGATAACAATTATACAAGAGCGCCTGCACTTTTAGCTCCATTCTTCTGCTTCCCTTTAGGAGATTTCTTCTCATTCCAAGCTGGGATAGTGGGGGATCTTGACTGCATGGGTAGGGTACAACTGCAGCATTGGATGTCATACTGCCTCCTTTCATAGAGTTTTTGCCAGAGTTTTTACCCCCAGAAGCTTGCGAAATGCTTGTAACTGGGCCTAACCAACTTTCCTGACGTTACCTGGGGGCCCCAGGCTGGGACAGAGCTACCCTGGGCCTGGAAAGAAGTACCCCATACCAGCATGAAGTTGTACCAAACCGGCATAGAGTTATCTCTGTTGGCGAGGTTCTTTTTGAAGACATAATCTTGGACTGCTCCCTTGCAGAGAGTCTGAGCTGAAATTACCACCAGCTGAGTTCTCTCCTAGGGCTGGTATAGCTAATCATATACCAACTGTATTTTCAGTTTTTGCACCTGTAACTAACCATGAAATATTACTGTGGGCAACATTATCCCTCTACAAATCAGCTCACATTCATCTTGCTTTGTTATCAAATTTATTATAAGCTATACTAGGTTCTCATATTCACAACTTTTAACAGTTCTTTCTTAAAAATAAGCTGTGAAGACAGAATAATTTTTTCTGAGATGCACACAAAAGGTTCGAAGTAACAATAATGTTGCTTTTGTGAGCATTTGCAGGTATATAAAATCCCCAAAAAGTTATTCTAATTATCGCATCTCCATGCTTCTCATTGATAACAAAGTTTGCATCGGTTCAGATACCTTGAAGCTGCAGTGGCACTCTGATTGTTTCGTAAATGTTAATCCTAGATTGATGTGTCATCAAACCATGTGACTCATTGTGTTGAAGGGTATCTCTTACTGTCTGTGAGAAACGGTGGTAAGTGTATCTCGACAGTAGGTTTGTTGTACACCCAGTGTCTATCACTATTGGCACGGCCGCCCGTCCATCTTTTCTAACAGGAAATGGCTGGCCTGATAAGGGGGCTCTAGAGCAGGAAAATTTATGTCTGCTACCTTTACTTTTAAAGGAAGTGCTCTTTGCCTGTGTAAGCCGGGGTTGTTTCTCTTAACAGGTGCATGGCTTGCCCAATTACAGCTAGAGGCTGTTAGACTCTACAGCGGGCGTTGGCCTTTTTTCTGCCCCTTGGGTGGGTGAGTGGGCCTGATGTCTTGTTGTTGTCTTGAATAACTTCCATCATGTGTCCAAATTCTCCACAACGCCAGCACCTCTGGGTGGATGTGGTCTCCATCAATTGTGTCGGAGTAGGTGTTGGTTCCTCCAACAACTGGAGCTCTTTTGCTAGGACTTGTAATAATAAGGCCATTATTGCAAGTGGGTCTTTAGCATTCTGTGAAGGTATGTTGTGCACATGATTTGCTGGAGAGTTATGAAGAAACAGGGTAGGTGAACTGCGAATGGCTGGGCCTCCCCGCCCTTCTTCTCTTCTTTCTTTGGCATCCACTGTTGTCACACAAACAGGTCACTCATCATGGGGGTTTTTACTTGCAAGTACTTATTGCCTGCATGCACTGCATCAGGAAAGTTTGCTGGCCGCATAGCCAGGAGGTGCCGCTGTAGGTACGCAATGCCTATGGCAGTGCTGAATGTATCCAGCATCATGTGCTGCAGAGAGCAGGCAGGTAGATCACCGTATGCGACATGAACTTAATGCTCAACCCGGTTGGCGGGTTTCTGTAAAGTGGCCTTGTATTGTCTACAGAGGTTAGTCAATCTAGACATAGCCTCTCTAGAGATTAAACCAAGCCTCGCTCTCAGGGCATTAAATATACGTTGTAAGTGTGGGGGTTTTCCACACTCTAGTGCATCACAATGCAATGACTCACTCAGGTGTAACATAACCGCTTGCTCTAACCACTCAATGGCTTCATCAACTTCCATAAAATAAGCTCTAAATATTCTACATCGTCAGTTCCTTAAACGGTGAAGGTTTGAATGACATGTGGGCAGTAACAGGGGCTGCAGAGCAACTTGTAGGTCCTCAGTGAGGTGGTCCATCCCGCTCAGTTCTGGGTTACCAGCAGGTACTCTGCCAGCACGGCAAGGTCTTTGATTCGCTATTGCTGTGACTAGAGGAAATAAGTCACCTCTAAGACTACTAGGGGGTTGGTCAACCTAGAGGCAGTACCAGTAGCTCTACAGTGTCCTGGACTGTCAGTAACGTCTCCTGCTCAGCACTTTGGGGTATTGAGTTGTGGCAAGTGGCCTGTACACAAACACAGTGTCGGTATCCGTGTACGCTGGGCTGGCTTTACATATGCAGGGCAGGTATCACTTTGTGGCAGGGCTAGTGTCATAAGATACCGGATCATTATCAGGGTTAGCAGGGTCAATATCAGGGAATACACAGCTGGTATGGCTGGTAGCTGGGCCTGTAGAGCTGTTACATGGCCTGTAATGTTGCTGCAAAGTGGAGTGAAGACTCGGCGTCAATGTAAGAACATTTCACACAAAAGATCAGTGCTGCAGGTGGAGTGAAGACTCAACAACTGTACGGGAGTGTCTGATTTCTGGCTTGTACAAGAAGAACAGGGCTGGTGATAGCTGGAGCCGCTGAAGACAGGGCTAGGGTAGTGTAGCTTAACACAGCATGAGAACCAATCCAACTGTCGGCACCAGTGTAGTGGATTTTAGCGGTCCACTGTTTATCCACTAAGCAGTTGTCACTAGACAAACCTCTGTCTGCCGGCACTACAAGACAGTCAGCCTCTCCAGGCCTGAAAACAACAGTCAACCTCTTCCTAGAGGTGAATTTGTGCAGGGATGGCACTACAAACAGTTACTAAGGAGTAAACTCTGCTTCTGCAACAGTGGTGAGCCCTCGGCTAAAACATACAACTCAGTGCTTTCAAGTAGTATAATACATTTATTCTATTTAGAACATATAGTGGCATCAATATAGCAAGACTGAAAGCGATGCATCAAAGCATAATATTGAATACTGAATGTGAAAAATGAATAGAAAGCGCTGCCTTTTATAGGAAGAGTTACAGGAAGTGACAGGAAGTACTTGGCCAATCACATACTTCAATCCACGTACTACAATCAGATACAAGAATGATACAACTGCACCAATGAGCATAGCTTGTAAAAATATTAGGTAATGAGTTAACAATAATATAAATTAAAGAGAACTGATACCCAGGAGTGAAGGACGGAGTTAATGTGCAACCATTCAGTAGTAGGTGGTGGTTTTTCTCTTCTGGAGGTCTTGCTCCTTTATAGCCTCGTTTCCCAAAATCTTGACATCTGAGGATGGTTAACAGTCTGGATATGGGTACTGTGAGTCCTTGGGCTATGTTTTGTCTCTCAAGCTATGGCAGCCATCTTGCTCGATCAGTATAGCCACCCAGGGCTGGTATAGTAATGATACTGGGCTGGCATAGGTAAAGAATGATTCTATTGTTTATGTTAGCTAATAGGCTGAGTGCAGTTAACGCGGTCTTATTAAGTTGCTTTAATGAGGCCTGATACATACGGGCTATCAGGGGGAGCTTGCTAAATAAAGGTCACTTGTGGTGACTGGTAAAATCCATTATAAGACAATAAGGTCTTATCAAATACTAATTTTCCAGTTTCACCTTGAGTCAATCCATCCTCAATTTCCTATTATCAGGTGTAGTTGTAAACACAATGCAGGCCTGTTACACAAGATGCAGCGTTTTTGTGAAATATTTTTTTGCTCTCCAATCAATGGATTCTAATTTAAAACTATTCAAATACTTTCCAACAAATAACGAGCTTTTCACAAAAATGGTCATGTTCATCTCTACAAGTTAGATCAGAAAACAATATTGTACCGGAAAAACTTCGAACGCTACCTGCAACAGAGAGACAATATAACAGTTCTACTTATTTCATTTATTTATAACCATGTGCTACGATCATTGTTTATAGCCTCGACATTTATTATTATATTTTATACTCTTGTCTTATTATTTTATAACGAGGCTATATTGTCAAGCACCGCCTCTTCGGTATATATTTTGCTGACAGAGCTCCTGATAATCAGTGTTACTGAGGAGACTCACTGGTTATCTTTCTTTACGAAATATAAGCATACACACTCAATCAAGCTCATTACTTGATATTCTAAACAGACGACTACATTGCTACATGATAACAGCTCGAACGACCTTTTAGGTTCGGACAGCACTCAGTGTTATCTTATAAAAGACGACGACGATAACGACAGGCCTGTTCGGCATACGATAGCCAAGGTGCTCTTCCTCCAGCAGTCATGCTGACGGGTGGACACCGATAGGCTTTCTGACTAACAGGCTGTCGAGAGTGACAGACAATTCTCTTGCCTAGAGGTAGTAAACAGTGTAGGTGGCTACCAGGATAACTAAATATTAGTTATAATAAAATCCTGCACATTGGTGGCAGCGGTGGGATCTGCGAATCCCCTGACAAGAACCTCTAGGACAAAAGAAAGAAAGGACAGACCATGGCTAACAGACGAGCCATGAGTGTGGACAGGGATCCGACCACCAGGATCATGGGTCAATTGACCAACATATTGGAAAAACTGACAGACGCTCCTCCCAAGGCATCACCCTTCAAGGCCCCAGTGTATGACGGCTCTGGCGACGTACAGTACTTCCTGCAACGTTTCCAAGAAGTCTCGGAAGCCAATGACTGGGCCCCAGCCACAGCCATTATCCATCTAAGGCAGGCATTGCAAGGAAAGGCACAACAATGCGGGCGAGGAGAGACGATCTGGGCGATCATGGACTCCCTGAAGGCGAGCTTCGGACTCACCCGCCGGGAGACAAGAGCGAGGTTGTCTGGCTACCGCAAGGAGCCACGGCACTCGCTCAGAGAACATGCCCTCGCTATCGAGGCACTAGTGGAGACGGCCCACGACGACTCCCCCCGGATGCAGAGGAATGAGTATGCTCTGGAACATTTCCAGAATACATTGGGGAATGCATACCTCCAAAGACACCTCTTGGCGATCCAGCCGACCTCTCTGGAGGCAGCCGTAAAAGCCGGCAATGAGTACATGCAGGTACAGCCGACCTATACCGGCCCCAAAGTACGAGCAGTAGAAGCAGAGGAAGAACAGGAATGCCAACAGGTGAAGGTTGCAGGAACAGCTCCTGGGATGGAAACACACCTGGAGACACTGACCAAGGCACTCAGCGCGCTGACGCAAGAAGTGGCTGCCCTCAAAACTGCCCAACCAGACAGCGCCCCAGCTAGGCCACCCAAAAAGGTGGTTAAGTGCTGGAGGTGTTAGCGGTTGGGACACACTCAAAGGGAGTGCCGCCAGGAGGCCTGGTCCCCCAACCAGGGAAACGCAACCGGCCCGCAGCAGTAGGGAGACCTACTGGCTGCAAATGGGCCACGAGAACCAACAGACGAGTCGGGTCTGGAGGACAGACCCCAGATGGGTGGCAAGAGGCAAGACATATAGTCCGCAGCCTACCCATGCCACCGCCGGTACCAGTTCAAACACAAAATAGGTTCGACCACCTATCCACCCTGGAAGACGACCCATCGGACGACGAAGGGTTGTCCCCACTGGCAACACCCGCCGAGGAAGAAGGGACGAGAAAGCAGTGGCGCAGGCGAGTGCAGACTCCTACTAGACAAAGGAGAGAGCCTCAAGGGCCGCCTAGACTGCCAACGGAAGTCACCCCCCTTACCTCCTGTGTCAACTAGATGGAGCGACCGCATAAGTCGAGCTACTACCTGCCAGGCAAAGTGGAAGGAAAGACAGTGACCTATCTGGTGGATACCGGCTGTAACACCAACTTGCTGGCGAAGAGCGTGTACGACAGGCTACCAGACAGCCGCAAGGCCACCCTACAGGAGTACGACTCCCATGGCTTGATGGCAGACAGCACCAAGCTGCCGTTTTACGGTCTACTCCGGGTGACAGGGCGAGTCCGATCCGTGGCTTACACGGAGACGTTCGTCGTCACACAGATCAGCGAGGACGTCATCCTCGGGATGCCATTCCTGGCCAACCAGAAGTGCCGCATGGGCTTTGATCAGCCGGTACTGTTCATGCAAGACAGGGAACTGGTGTGCACTGACCGTTATGGGCGGGCACTGATCTCCAAAGTCCAGGTACTTTGAAGAACAGAGATCCCCCCACAGACAGAAGCTACCATACCGTGTCACCTTGCCGCACGGAGCTACTGTCCACAGGGCGTGATCCAGAGTATACCGGGGAGCCTACCTTTGGCTACAAGTGTAAACTCGCTGGATGAACAAGGGCGGGTGCTGGTCAGGTGCCTCAACCCTACCTCAAACGTGATAAGCCTGCCAGCCGGCGAGGTTATCGGAACGTTCACGGGGGTAGCGGCCGATGAGGTACAGCAGACAACACCCGGGGTCCCAGCCGGGCCGGACCCGACAGGTCCGCCAGTACCTGACCACTTGGTGAAACTGTATGAGCGGGCAAGCAGAGGGTGCAAGGACGAGCAACAGATGGAACAGTTGAGGGGATTGCTTAGGAAGTACGAGGCCGTGTTCAGCAGGAACAGTGGAGACATTGGCCGTACCGACCTTGTAGAGCATGCCATTCCAGTTGCCGAGGGCACCAGGCCGGTTCGGTTGCCTCCACACAAGTTGGGACCTGAAAAAGAGGCTGAAGCTGAAAGGCAAGTGAAAGACCTGCTAGAGAAAGGGCTGATTAAGCCCGCCGATGGGGCATGGAGTTCCCCAGTGGTGCTGGTGTGCAAGAAGGACAGCACGTGGCGATTCTGTATCGACTACCGGAGGCTAAACGATGTCACTAGGCAGGACGCCTATCCTATCCCTAGGATAGACGAGTCCCTCGACGCCCTAGCTGGCAGCAAGTATTTTAGCACGTTGGACCTGCCCAGTGGGTACTGGCAGGTGCCGCTAGATGCAGACACCAAGGAAAAGTCGGCATTTATCACCAGGAGTGGACTATGGCGTTGGAAGGTGCTGCCCTTTGGGCTAACCTCGGCCCCCGCGACGTTCCAGCATTTGATGGAACGAGTGCTGCAAGGGCTGCACTGGAAAACGCTGCTGCTTTACCTGGATGATGTGATTGTGATCGCACCCGACTTTGAGACACACCTGCAAAGGCTGGGAGAGGTGCTGAGTAGGTTACAACAAGCCAACCTCAAGGTCAAACCGTCCAAGTGCGAGCTGCTGCAACAACGGGTCAAGTACCTAGGGCATGTAGTGAGTGCAGAGGGCGTCGCCACTGACCCCGAGAAGGTGCAGGCTGTAGCCGAATGGACACCCCCCAGAGACATCAAAGGACTGCAAGCCTTCCTCGGCACAGCGGGGTACTACAGGCAGTATCTGCCTGGGTACGCCACCACTGCTAAACCCTTGACAGTCCTGACCAGCAAGGACACCTCCTGGAAGTGGGGAGAGGAGGAGCAAGCGGCTTTTGAGCACCTGAAGCAGGGACTCGTGCAAGCCCCCATACTAGGCTACCCAGACCCTGCCAAAACCTATATCCTGGATACGGACGCCAGCGCCGTTGGACTAGGAGCAGTGCTGTCACAGGTACAGAACGGACAGGAAAGGGTCATTGCTTATTATAGTAAGACCCTAGCACCCGCCGAACGGAACTACTGTGTGACTCGGCGCGAGCTACTGGCTGTCGTCAAGGCAGTCAAACACTTTCGTCCGTACCTCTACGGACGAGAGTTCAAGCTCCGCACCGACCATGCATCCTTAAGGTGGCTATGCCGACGGAAGGAGCCGTCCAACCAGATTGCGAGGTGGCTGGAGATTCTCGCCGAGTTTGCATACAAACTCGAGCACAGGGCTGGCAAACAGCATGGGAATGCTGATGGGTTGAGCAGACGCGAACCTTGTATGGACTGCCGTCAGTGCAGTACCATAGAGCAGCGTGATGGTGGGCCAACCCATGCTGAACTTGCCAGGGCCCCTGGACCAGAACTCCAGTTAGCAAGGCCTCCTGTCTCGGAGGACGTGCTACCAAGAAGTCGGCTAGACAATCCTGTACCGTTGGGGAGCCTAGAGGCCAAGACAGACACGCCAGAGCTGTGTGTGGTCACCAGCATGGAGCTGGTTGAACAACAGCGCACCGGCCAGAATCCAGTGGCCAGGATGTACCAAGAAATCAGTGGCGGTCGACCAGTAACCAAGAGAGAGTTGGAAGAGGGGAGTAGAGCTGCGGGCACTCTACAGTCGCAGGGAGGCCATGGCGGTACAGCCAGATGGTACTCTTACGATGCAGATAGCCCCCAAGGGCCGAACCAGACTGTGTGCAGTCTGTCCGTCATCCCGACGCCGACAGGTGGTCTGGGATACGTATGGGCTGTCCCATGCTGGTGTAAATCGCACCAGGAATCGGATCCAACTCAACTGGTACTGGCCAGGGATGTCCGCTGAGGTGCGAAGACTGGTCAAGTCCTGCGAGGTCTGCCAAGTGGCCAAGAAAGGGGGAGTACAGCCAGTCCAAGAGAGACAGAGGTTGTTCGCCGGCAGACCTTTCCAGAAGGTAGCCGTAGACCTGGTTGGGCCTCTCCCAGAGACCAGGCGAAGGAACAAGTGGATCCTGGTGTTATGAGACCACTTCACCCGGTGGCACGATGCAATTGCCATCCCGGACGCCACCGCCCCCACGGTCGCCACGGCCCTCGATGAAAGGGTGTTCTGTTACTGGGGACTACCCGAAGAACTCCACACGGACCAGGGAGCGCAGTTTGAGTCACGACTCATGGCTGAGCTCTGTGTCCTGTGGAACGTCGATAAGACGCGCACCACACCCTACCACCCACAGGGCAATGGGGTAGTGGAAAGACAGAACCGGACGCTGGGTGACTCCTTGCGGACCCTCCTGTTAAGATGCGGACAAGAAGAGTGGGACTTATTGCTGCCCCAGATAATGAGGGCGTTTCGTGGCACCCCCCACTCCGCAACGGGAGAGACACCAAACTACCTCATGTTAGGCAGGGAAGTCAGGCTACCCGACCAGCTGGACGGTAAGCCCACAGATATGGAGAAACAATTGGTGACCGAGTACGCCCTCCAGATGCAGGAGGACCTGAAGGCGGCTCACGACCTGCTCCGCGAGCAGCAGGCAGAAATCAGGCAGGATGACACGGAAGAGCCACTACTCTATATGCCCGACGACCTGGTAGTGTTAGAAAACAAGAGGAGGGTAAAGGGTAGTAACCCCAAGTTACAACCCAACTTTGTCGGGCCGTATCGAGTGGTGGAAGCCTACCGGAACCATACCTACAAAATAGAGAAAGATGGTCAAACATCGGTGCAGAACGAGCGGCGGTTAAAAGAATACCGGCCCTGTCATGAGCCCGTAGGTAGGGCACCCGCCAACAGGGAAGCCGCCCTACGCCCAAACATGAGAGGTGCAATTAGGAGGAGGGGCCGCCCCTCTGGGCCCAACATCAGACAGCCCCCAGAACCGGGTGCACGACCCGTAGAGGCGAGAGAGGATCTAGGAAATAGGGAGGTCACCCAGACAGACCTGCAAGTCCTGGAACGCCAGCTCGCGCAACTACTCGCCCTCATGGAGCAGGCCACCAGACAGACCGACACCCAGCACCGACGGAACAGGAGCTGGGAGATAGAGCCCAGTCACCAGCCAAGGCAAAGCCGACACGAGCAATGGGAAAGAGAGAGAGAGTGGCCAGCGTTGCCAACTAATAGCACAACCAGCACCACTCGCCTTCAAAACCCCATCGCAACAGAGAGCAATGCTGACGACCAGGCAACGGAACCAGTGACAAGTATTGACACAGAGGGTCATCAGGCGGTAGAAGAAAGGCCAGCCATTAGTGAAGGGCCAATAGAGACGAGCAGGCCTAAGAGAGCAACTAGGCCGCCGTCAAAATTGGCCGATTACCAATGCCATCAGATGGGTGATAAAGAAGTAACACACCAAGACAACCACTCATTATTACCAGCGGTAATAAAGCAATGCCTGGAACCTTCAGAGCACAGTGACAACCAAAAAAATATGTTACTGGTATTAAAACAGTGCTCCGAAGAAAAGGCATTGCCAAATTCATTAGAAAGTGCAAAAAATTATTGGAAACAATTAGCTGCACAACAAGATAAATTAATAAATAATAAACTTACCTCCCACGATAAAATCTTGACTCGCAGCGACGAACAAGTGACAGGGGATAGCAACACCCAATGTAACTCTAGTGATGGAGCAAAAAATGATGACTCTATGCACCATAGATCGATCGCGGAACAGGGATCCACCGCTAAGCTATCGAGCGATGACGTAGGAGAGATAACCACGTGGGTAGATGACGTCGAGATAGAACCCACCAATCCAAACGCGGCTTGCCTAACACAGCGGCAAGTTTGTGCAAAACAAAACCAAAAACTTTCACTTGGCAGCAAGCGCTCAGGCAGCAAACTACACACACTCTCCACTCACGAATTAATTAACATTGCAACTACCGCACTAAACGACATGAAGCAAAGAAGGCAGCTGGACGTATCCTTAGAGGAAGACGCCTCCGTAGCAGAGGAAATAGTAGGCGAGGAGTACTTGATGGAGGTAGCTAGTGAGCTGGAAAAGAGACAGGCTCCCTGCCAAAATAGAGTAGCTACCAAGGACGAGGTCCACGCAAAAAGGGAGGCACAGCTAGGGAAAGAAATCCTACACATCAATAAGGTATCTATCACGACAATGCCTAAGCAACAGCCGAGCGAAAGTACTATGGCACGTACTACGTGGCTGTCAGCTGATACCATCGCATCATTAAAGGGCATGGTGATGAAAGTCGACGGCACGGAGGACGAGTGGAGGTGCAACAAGTGCAGCTACACCAACGGACGTAAGAGGGTGGTGTATCACACACATCAACACTACACCTACTATTTTTGTACTTGTGGGAAAAAGTCGGCCTCCAGAGACGCTCTGAGAAAGCACATCACGAAGCAGAATAAGGCGACGGCGCACGGAGGACCACAAGCACCACTATATGAAGTGGATGCAAAGTCGTATTCCGACTTCGTACAGTTCATGACATGGCCACAACCGCCGCCATTCGGACACCCCCAACCAGTGTCAGAAAAGAAAGAGAACATTGCACCAGCACACAAGCGCACCTCCCCTATCCAAGATAGACTGGGACCCCCCAGGCACGCTAGCAGCCCGATCAGAAAGTTGCCACGTGAGGTGTCACCATTATACAAGCCAAAAAGGGTCGAAACAACAGCTGAACAGATCAAACGGACGGTGTTGCTGAGCAAGCAATTAGACGAAAAAACTGAGAGGCATCGGAAGATGCATCGCCAAACAGAGGGCGCAACAGCAGCCCGACGCCCCCGACAAATCTCCCCAATGGCACTACGCTGTCGGATAGTACATACTTCCCCACCAAGAGAGGAGGAACGACACAGGGAACGAAGGGAGAAGGAAAGGAGACTGGCACACAAGCGAGCTGAATTAAATGAATTGACGGCGGATGCGTACAAATTACTACGCCAAGCGCAGGACGTGAAAGACCAGATAAGGAGCTTAGAAAGCCAGGTGGACAAGTAAAACACTATGGCATTTGCCACCCCTACTTATTATACTTATCCTTGTCGTACTACTACATATGTCTATGTATATTTCTATTTCTACGGTGCTGTACATGGTTCTATGCGTATTATATTTTATCATTCTTATATCCTTGGTGTGTACACTTCCTAGCCTTTTGCATACGCCTTCTCGTTTTGTACCCTTTTGCATTGGTCCCCTACGACGACCAATGGAGGGGGCTGTGTACCGGAAAAACTTCGAACGCTACCTGCAACAGAGAGACAATATAACAGTTCTACTTATTTCATTTATTTATAACCATGTGCTACGATCATTGTTTATAGCCTCGACATTTATTATTATATTTTATACTCTTGTCTTATTATTTTATAACGAGGCTATATTGTCAAGCACCGCCTCTTCGGTATATATTTTGCTGACAGAGCTCCTGATAATCAGTGTTACTGAGGAGACTCACTGGTTATCTTTCTTTACGAAATATAAGCATACACACTCAATCAAGCTCATTACTTGATATTCTAAACAGACGACTAAATTGCTACATGATAACAGCTCGAACGACCTTTTAGGTTCGGACAGCACTCAGTGTTATCTTATAAAAGACGACGACGATAACGACAGGCCTGTTCGGCATACGATAGCCAAGGTGCTCTTCCTCCAGCAGTCATGCTGACGGGTGGACACCGATAGGCTTTCTGACTAACAGGCTGTCGAGAGTGACAGACAATTCTCTTGCCTAGAGGTAGTAAACAGTGTAGGTGGCTACCAGGATAACTAAATATTAGTTATAATAAAATCCTGCACAATATTGCAATAAAAAGTATTCAGAGGAAGAAATTTACACTGATGTAGTTTCAGGTTGACATTAGTTAGTATCTGTGTCAAGTATAGCCTGTGATCTTATCAACATTTTTAAATATTTATTAGTTTTAGATAAACAGTTTATCATTTTATACGCAAAGCCATATTGTCTCCATTTGATTTATTAACTCTCCTTTCGTGAGCTCTCATCTTAGAAATTGCTTCTTCATCAAGAAGACAACTCTCAAAACGTCATCCATTCAAAGATAGTCTGGAAGAAGTTGAAGGTTTCTGTTAAAATATCAATGAACCCGGTCCTGACTGAACTTGAGTGAATCATGTTTCTTCAGTATACAAAGTGCATTTTAACGATGTATTACTCAAATGGAAAAAGTACAGAGGTTTCTGGCCTTAAATCTACTTCACTACAGCAAAAGTTCACAGCAGCCATTCATTATGTACAGACAATTATAAAACTTTTAAAACAAGTTTGCAATCACTCTCGGATCCTATAATTACTCTCCCATCCCTTCTTTGATGCTTCTTTTTACACAATAAATGATTGCCCTCTTATCACTGGCATCTTACACAAATGATTAATTAAGTACTCCATTGTTACTGGAATTTATTTATTAATTAGCATAAATATTAAACCATTACTTGATTAATGTTCTTTGCATAATGAGGGAGTTGTTCTGAGGAATAACTACTACAGTAGAACTTGAGTAAGTTAGCTGCTGCAGACAGCCTATAGAGTACACATACATTGTGTGCAGGTAATATACACATAGCGTTATGGTGTATTGTGGGATACGAGGTTTGTTAGCAGAACTGCATGGGAAAAGATGGCTGCCGTAGTGAGAAATATTCTTGTTTCTCAGACTATGGTCCATGTTGTTAATGTTTAGTGAAAAATCGGTTTAAGAAAGGAAGTAAGGAATTGGTATGTAAATACTCCTAAGAGCCAGGAGTGTCTAGTATAGGCATGAGCATAAGCAAATGGGGGGGGGGGGGGGGGGGTTGAAGGCCACATCAAGGCTTTAAATCTTGTTGTAGCAGGAGCAGACAACTCCTGTTTATATAACGTTGAATCTTTGTCTGAATAACTTGCAAAAACGAAATTATGGGGGTGTTATTCTGCTGTGCTGATTACTAACTACTAATCATAGTGAGAGTATTTGGTACGTAAATTATTTTGTCAAAATTTTTAAGATTCTATGGTAATCTTATACTTTGTAAGTGATTGGCAAAGACGTACACAATTTTTTACACTTATCTAACGTATGTCACACAGTGATCAAAGAAAACCTTTAAAACAATAACTTTAAGAACCTGGCTTCAGTTAACGTCAACTTTGTTAGTTGAAATTCAACATGTGGTTAAATCAGAGTATAGCAACTCATGAAATAGGCTGTAGTATTGCATAAAATAATGAAAGCTTACTAAGAATGTAATATGAAAATACAAAGAATACAGAAAGTACAAAATTTAATTAAAACTCTCTTTCTTTACTAATAAATCAACCTTTGCTATTGCACGGTTTCAAAGTATTTTAAAGAAAAAATGTAAATTATGTTAGAATCATACTCACAGATGAGAAATCTGCATAGATAGAAATATAAATGTGCCTCTAAGTTGTTTCAACAAACTAGAGGGGTAAATGCTTGAATCAATTTTCCATATTGGCTACTAATATCATTATGGAACACTCACCATGAATCTCAAGTGCTTTCAGTTATCAGTTGAATGAACTAAACAACTTCAAGGTTAAGGTTGGTCGTTCTGTGGGAGATTTGCATGATGATTGAGTCATCTCGGGCCCATCCCCACCCTTCCCCACCCTAAAAACCCCCCTACACCCCTTGCACCCTCAGCAGCAGAGTTTGCAGTACCGTCAGAACTCTTCCCCCCTCGGTAGTTACATAAATCTCCCTAAAAAGGGAGATCGGGTAACCCGGACCTGTATCAACCCGGCGTCACTCTATATAAATAAACCTATAGTAACTACCCCAGGTCAGGACCCCGGGTCACTATCCAAGATGACTGATCCAGAAAGCCTGTGCCCTTAGGAGTCAGAAAGCCTTAACTGTATGGAGACCAGAGCCTCGCACCTACCAGGAATGGAGACTAGGAAGTGGAGCTTCCAAATAAGGAGTGGAAAAGTCCCACTACACCAAAAAAAGCGGGAGGCATAGCCCAGTGCTGTCTCACCATGTACACACATTCTTATTGGCTCGTTTTATTATTGTACTTTGTATCATGTCTTGTTATTTGTGAATATTTTACATTGTATTGTGTTATTGGTTGCTCCTAATAAGGTGATGAGTTTTTCCCCTTATACCCTATAAAAGGAGCAGCTGGACACTGTGAGAGACAGAAGTTGTGTGGATAATGCTAAATACCCTTTTATTGTGTTGCTAAATAGAATGTGGAATGAAGTATTTACTTGATAATTCTCCGTGTAGTGTCTGGGTCGTGAACCCAGTGCAAGTTGTTAAAGTCTATTTGGGATGGACCCCGAAGTGTGAGTAGAGAAGGAGCGGATACCATTCTGTCGGTGATAAAGGACAGAAATCTATTACAATTCTCAACAATTTCAGGAAAATGCAGCTATTCACTAGTGTAATAATAGGTGGCAAATCGCTGAAAAATGTGCAGAATTTACTTTCAAAACAAAATTATCAAAGTTAACCAACAATTTCCCTAAAAAAGAGTTCAGAACTGCCGTTAAAGTGATTATGACAGCAATAAATGGTTTAATTTGAGCAGCTGCTGCCATTTCCAAGAATTTGGCTTGTTTGGGTAGTTGTGAGTCAATCAAGAAAGACTCGCTCTGCAAGCATTATGCTGAATACAAAAAAATGAGTTTGCACTAATTTTTATATTTTTCAACGCTTTTTTAAAAGTCACCAGGGGCTTGTTGGCTTCGATGTAATTTTTAATGCATTGGAATGTGCAAAAATAATTTGTTTTCTGCAATCTATAGCTATACCCTCACAGTTTAAAAAGAAGAGTCTTTTTGTTTTGAAATACACCAAATTTGATTGTCACTTCCCCTTACTGGGAAATGAGAACATACTTTTTCCACAGTCCACTTTCAACAAAAACAATAAAACTGCATGTACTTATAGTGATCGTTTGGCAATTTTCCTTAGAAATTGCCAAGGCTCTTAAAAAATAATTGCAAAGATTTTACTTTTACTCTTAGTCAAACTCACTGCTACAAAGTACAGCCTGCAACTTATATCATAGTTGATAGATCGGAAGGCTGCAGATGACAAGGCATTATTGGAAATGAGGACAAAGCATCTATGAATTTGAATTAAATGCGCCCGATTACTTTAGCGATTTCTACAGAAGTAGTGGCTGCGAAATCACACAATAGTTAAGCTAATTGCCTAACAATCACTAAATGTATGTGCAGTCATTATGTCTTATTTATTATTTTTCATCAGTATTTATTTTGTACTGCTGAGATGAATTAGAAATAAATTAAATTCAAAGAACCACCGTAGTATATTTATGCATGATGTGAGCTGTTATAACTGCAAACTTAAACAGGTTAGTGTTGTAAGCTTTCTCTAAGAACCCATTGAATGATGTAAGCAACTTAATCATACCCGCCACACCGTCACACCGTCACACCGTCAATCGGGTCAACGGATCATCAACCATCAATCATAAATCATAAATCAATCACCGTCACTGCCTTTGTCACCGTCAGTCACCATCACCTTCACTCCCATCGCCATCACCACTACTACTACATAGACTATTACGCCACCTCCGCCCCTATAGCCACCACCACAGCCATCGCTACTGCTACTACTACTGCTACTACTACTGCTACTGCTGCTACTACTGCTACTACTGCTACTGCTGCTACTGCTGCTACTGCTGCTACTGCTGCTACTGCTGCTACTGCTGCTACTGCTGCTACTGCTGCTACTGCTGCTACTGCTGCTACTGCTGCTACTGCTGCTACTGCTGCTACTGCTGCTGCTGCTGCTGCTACTGCTACTGCTACTGCTACTACTACTGCTACTGCTACTGCTACTGCTACTGCTACTGCTGCTGCTGCTACTGCTACTGCTACTGCTACTGCTACTGCTGCTGCTACTGCTGCTACTGATGCGACTGCTGCTACTGCTACTACTACTGCTACTGCTGCTACTGCTATTACCACTACCACTACCACTACTACTACTACCACTACCACTACTACTACTACCACTACTACTACTACCACTACCGCTACTACTACCGCTACCGCTACCGCTACCGCTACCGCTACCGCTACCGCTACCGCTACCGCTACCGCTACCGCTACCGCTACCGCTACCGCTACCGCTACCGCTACCGCTACCGCTACCGCTACCGCTACCGCTACCGCTACCGCTACCGCTACCGCTACCGCTACCGCTACCGCTACCGCTACCGCTACCGCTACCGCTACCGCTACTACTACTACTACTACTACTACTACTACTACTACTACTACTACTACTACTACTACTACTACTACTACTACTACTACTACTACTACTACTACTACTACTACTACTACTACTACTACTACTACTACTACTACTACTACTACTACTACTACTACTACTACTACTACTACTACTACTACTACTACTACTACTACTACTACTACTACTACTACTACTACTACTACTACTACTACTACTACTACTACTACTACTACTACTACTACTACTACTACTACTACTACTACTACTACTACTACTACTACTACTACTACTACTACTACTACTACTACTACTAGCATGCAATCAATTGTTGGAAAACAAAGTTATAGGCAGACAATCGATTCACACTTGGAACTTAGAAAATGGCCATTTTGCTTATACTTACAGTTACAAAAGCAAATTTTGTTGCATGGTGTTGCAAGATTTTTGTGGTTGTTTAGAGATAGTTTGTTGTTGCTAGGTAAATATTGATTCAAAGTTGTAACTGCAAATGGCCACATTATTTCATGTGTGCTGCCATTCTTTGTCTGCACTAAACAAAAAAAGGCAAACAATTAAACGGTAAATACATTAAGTTAAAATATTGAATGCTATCATTTTTGCTTTGTGATTGAAAGGTTAAACATGCAAAACAAAGAGAGTCACTGACAGTCCTGATTACTGCATTATGTAAGGTCTTGCGGCTTGGAATCAAAGTAGTGTTATTGAGACATGGATTTGCTGGGAAACTACAAAGATTTGTTGAACTGTGAAACTGTTGTCTGATTACTACTCAGAAATGTTATTTGTTGAAAACCTACGAAAGTCTCTATTTTATAGATAGACACGATACTTGTCCTTGATGGTGTAAGCTGTCCCAAAGCTATCTTGAATGGCTCTCTGACACAGCACACACATATTACATTCATATATAGCTGTCATTCTACAATGATTCCTGAAGAATGTGTACCGAAGTCCCAAAACTGTGATCTTCGTGATCAACACGTTTCTCCAGAACAGTTATGGTCAGTGCCAGAATTTTGTCAGAAAAGAGTCAACAATCGTAAGTTTGACATGTTCTATTGTTTCAGTTTGATGAAAAATATCTTTCAAGTTTCATTTATTTGATGCTTCATAGCCATATGCTGGTATAAGAATCAACTATAACGTCATATGAGATTTTTGACAGGCACACTTACTCAGAACAAGTTTGCTGTAATATGAGGATTAGCGAAACATCATGTCATATTGTTACCAATGAAATTTGTAAAACTATAAAAAAAAAATTGTGAGCATGTGAGAAAATGAAATTAGTTTCATATAATGTTTAAACAGAATAATTCTTGATCTAAAAAGATTGCATAAATATGAGTATTACTATGAAGACACTATGATCTATACTTATCATCATTTTTCTATTAATGATTTTAATCTACCATTGTTATGTAACAAAGTACAGAGGACTTTTACTATGTTTCCATATCATGACAAAATGTTGCCAAATCTCTGTGGTTTTCTACCACAAATAACTGGCGACAAGGGCATATATTTCCACGACTCAAAGTTTATCGCCGTTGGTTAAACCACGCCCACAGAGGCAGTTGCAGTCAGTGTGCTGTTAAGTGCAGTTTAGCCGACTAGCGTTGCAGGCTGTTTTTATGATTATTTTCTTATATTGTGGAATAAATATATGAAAAATATATCACAAAGTTGTTGGCTAGCTAGGGAAGCTGCGTGATGACAAAGGATTTTAGTAGCACATTGGCTATGATTCAATAAATTATATTATTTATTATTATTAGTTAGTAATAAATAATAATAAAAAAAGAACCACTAAGTGAATTTTTGCTGAAAAAAAATACTACCATTTGTTTTTCATTACTGCAATAATTAATTACCAGCAGCTAAGATTCGTCCGTTTCAAATCAGTTGTATTGTTTCATAAATAACTGTGTAATAAACCACAAATGATCATCGTTAGTGAAATGTAAACACACATAAGCTAACGATGCCATGCAGTTACAATGGATAATTTGTGGCTTCCTGTTTTATTACGCATGTCTGGTTTTATCGCCTTTGGCGACATTAGCATTTCCAATAGCAATAAGCATCTGGAATTCAGCTTATCGCCAATTTTTCGCTTTCAGAGAGCGACAAATGTTTGTCGACAAGTCTCACGACAAAGTTATCGACAATTGTGTTTCCAACTGGAATTTCCTTTTATCGCCGCAGTATCGCCAATTTGTTATGATGTGGAAACATAGTAATAGTAACCCATTTACGTTCAGTGAAGATTTATCTGTAACAGCTCATGTTGGAGTTCATTCCTGTCACTGCTCATTCTAATATCCTAACAAAGTACATACAGCCTAAAAGTGTGTTAATTCAATTAACTGATTGGTGACCAACGGCACACGCTTGGTTTTAAAATGAAAGCAAATCAGTGGGCTCTACTCTTAAAAAACAGCATGAACTTCTTCAGTATTGCTTAAAATACAATGCACAAAATTTCAGTCAGCTTATACTCAAATGTGCATTTGCATTTCGTCACACTGAAGTGGATTTTAGGGATCCGCTACTTATCCACTACGCAGTTGTCACCGGGCTAATGCCTGTCTACCAGCACAACAAGGCAATCAACCTCTCAAGGCTTGACAACAACAGTCAACCTCTCCCCAGAGGCGACTCTGTGCCGATATAGCACTTCAATATGCTGCAGAGGAGTGAACTCTACTTTACAACTGTGGTGAGCCCTCGGCTCAAACATACAACTCAGTGTTTTTGAGTAGTATACATTTGTTCTATCCAGAACAAATAGTGCCATTGATGCAATAGTGCAGAGTAGAATGCAAGCAAGGATTGAAAAGCTCTGCCTTCTGTAGGCACAGTTACAGGAAATGACAGGAAGTACTTGGCCTAGTTGCACCAGTACTCCAATCAGATACAAGAATAGCATAAATAGGCGAATAGGCACAATGAGTATAAATACTACCCAATAAAATGTGAGGTAATCGACTAAATAGATCTGGTGATCTAGAAGTAAGGGATGGAGCTAATGTTTATCTAGCCAGTAATAGCTGCTAGTTTCTCTCTTCTAAAGAGCCTAACTTTTTGTGCCTTGGCTCCTGGAATCTCAACATCTGAGAATGGTAATGGTCTGAAAACGTGTCCTGGAATACCTTGGGCTAACTTCTGTTTCTCAGGCTATGGCAGCCATTTTAATGCCCAAGATAACTACCCAGAGCCAGTATAGTAATGATACTGGGCCGGCATAGCTAAATATTGATTCCATTGATTATTTAAGCTTATAGGTTGAGTGTAATTAATGCCGTTCTTGTTAAATTGCTTTGGTGAGGCATGCCTGATGCCTGCAGGATATCAAGGGGACCTTGCTACGTAGAGGTCTTTTGTGGTGTCTAGTAAGTTCCATCACAATATGAAGCTTATCAGTAAGCTACCTATAATTTATATAGCACCCAGAGCAGTGCAATTGAACAAAAGTGACTATAGGTAATTATTGAAACAGTAGCGTTTTATTATTTTACTTAGTGATAATATGTTTGTATTTGCTTTTGGTTGTTATAATCCTCCCCCCCCCTTCCCTCCATAATCTGTTCAGTTCTGCAAAAATCTGCTTTTGTATGTTACACATAAGAGGTATAACAGGAGTAAATTTCTTAAGAGTGCATCAAGGAAAATAGGGTTTTTCTGGGTGTATGCACCTTTTGGAGCACAAGTGATCCCTGAGAACCTGTTAGGTTCCTCGTTTTTTGCACCGCTTGTTCAAATCCTCATTGTAAGTTGATGGTATTGTGTATGTCACAATTGATTTTCAATATTGCTGAAGAGGTCTTGATTGATTTTAAAGACAATCAGGATTTCATGAGTGTTTTTTAGCAGTGTCCTGGTTTAAATATTGGTTCGAGTGTGGCAATCGAATCGAGTAAAATGGATACAATTGATAGTTGCGTGTATAATAGGCAAAATAGAACATTCATGATAATAATAAATAAAGTATATAATAATTAGTGGTGCGTATACTATATAAAGCGTACAATAGAAGAATAGTTGACCAGTCAGCAATGGACAGCCTTCAAATATATTTATTGTCTACTAGCCTTGCACAAATTTATGTGACAACTTAACAGTTCCAAGCGTGTGTGTTTATTAAAAGTTGCCATTTATAGTGATTATTATCAACAACACAATTTTGGGCAAAATAGTTGGTCTGACTAAAAAGTGTCTTATGGGGAAAGGACTCTTTATTTAAAAGAAAAATTCCCAAGTATTTTGTTGGCAATTTTTTTCCTACAATTTTCAGAATATTAACCATTTTTTGTTAAAAGTCATGAAAACCGAATAAAAAAGTTATTAACTATTGTGTAATGTAATTTTGTGGTTATATGGGTTTGATTGAGGTTTTTAGTTTTTGTTTTTTAATGTAAAAGACTACTGAGATAAACTCCTTTGAAAGTGATATCTTGTTGTTACATATGGAGAAATATAAAACAAGTTACTGGAGACAACAATACACCCAGCAAGGCACCATTTGTGCACATTGATAATTCCTGGCTTGACAATGAGCAATTCTGCACAAAACTCAATGAGTATTACATCAGTGTAGGTGGAGACGATGCTGACAGCCGAATACCTGAGATTCGACGTAGCATTACCCCTCTCACCAAGATCAGCAAGTGGGAGGTACTCCATGCTCTCAAGCAGATCAACACTCACAAGTCCACGCATTCAGAGGACTACCCCAGCTGGGTGTCGAAAAATAATGCCGAATACGTAACTGAGCCAATTACCGACATAATAAACTCTGTGATGGGCACCAGCAAATACCCGAATATATGGAAGCGTGCTGAAATATCGCCTATCCCTAAAACATCTAATCCGAGTACATGTAAGGATTATCGGCCGATTTCTTTGCTTTACCATCTTAGCAAGATCACAGAAAAGTTTATTAACAAAGAATTGTCGAAATATACTACCGCAGATGAGAATCAGTATGCATACAGCCAAAATCTAGGTACCACGGATGCACTGGTGAAGATGGTCACAGACGTCGCCTCCAGTCTTGATCATCAGTCGGTCTACGCTGTGCAAGCCTTATATCTCGATTTTAGCAAGGCATTCGATCTTATGCGGCCTGACATCCTCGTCGATAAGCTGAAAACGCAAAACGTTGACCCATCGCTTATAAAGCTAGTGCTCAACTTTCTATCTGAGCGCAGCCAATGTGTGAAGTTCTCGTCCGGGAAATCTACATATTTAAGCACAGCACTGGGCGTTCCACAAGGCACTATCAGCGGTCCTTCCTTGTGGAAAGTATACGTCAGCAACCTAAATCCATCAGAAAACACCATAAAGTATGCTGATGATACAACCTTATATAGCAGTGTATACAAAAAAGATACACAAACTGTCCATAAATCGGGTCATAATCGCACAGTCCAAATCAGCGATAATCAGATACAGTTGGCTGCTGACAACGCTACAGCGTGGAGCGATGAGAATCACCAGCGTCTCAACGCAAGTAAAACGCAGTACATGATGTTCACTCTCCAGTTGAACTGCACACTAGACCAACAAATAACCATCAAAAGTGACCCGATAGCCCAGACAACATCAGCACAATTACTGGGTGTGAAACTAGACAGCCACCTAAAGTTCGCAACACATGTTGAGAGCTGCATAAATAAAACTAGATCTGCAGTACATGGCTTGCTCACTCTAAAGCGGCATGGTGTCAAGGAAGAGATGCTAGTGAAATTCTATAAGTCACGCATACTTCCCATCCTAACCTACGCCTGTCCAGCGTGGTACACATACACCCCCCAATACGCGAAAGATAAACTCGAGATGCACCAGAGTCTCTGCCTCCGATTAATCTTTCCTCAGACCTACTCGTACACTCTGCGTCTACTAAAAGCAGGTGTACCGCCGATCCATGAAACTTTCATCCAGCTATGCACTAAATATGTAAACAAAGTACTGAATGATCCATCACACCGCCTGCACTCGCTCATACCCAAGCGACAGTCAGCCGTTGGTAGGCACAGCTCCCGACTCCGTGACACCCACGTTGTCCATTCCAACACTGCTCTGAAAAGCAAGTCTGTTTTTAACTATTTACTGCCATAAACGGATTCAAACAGTAAATTGCAATTTTCTGTTAATTTTCATATTTTTCTTGACTGACCACCCCATTTTTTAGTTATTTCATTTCAGCTCTAATGTCAAACATGATCCATTGGTACCTTGTATATTGCTTACAAACTGTACATTGATCAGTAAATAAAGTTGATTTTAATTTAATAATTAATTAGACTTTGTGTCTCAGAATTATTTTTACGCGGTAAAGTAGAAATCCTTGAACTGCTGGCATAAGAAAAATAGATAGAAAATAATTAATTTTTTTGTAAGCCCCTAATATTGTACATATAACTGTAGAGCAAAGCTTTATTAGTTTTTTGAACAACTTTCACTGCTTGAGCCGCTTTGAGTAGCAGCCGGAAAATATTAGGCTATACAGAAGTCATGAAACCTGTCAGGTAGTAAATGAATTTCAAAGAAATACAAACATTTGTTATTTCAAAGAAGTTTTACATTTTATTGTTATTGTAATAGCACAGCAAGTGTTTGTCCACGCAAATAATTTGTTCCAACAAGTTAAAGGAAAATTTCAGTTATGAGACAAATAGAGAAGCAGAATGGTTAGTTCAACAAGACCTCATAGTGTCACATTCTAAATAAATTTGTAGCAAGTTTACCAGAATCCTCGGTAAGTGTTTTTTCCAGATCAAGGTCAAGGTTGGTTCTATGAAAAATACAAGCTCATTTGGAAAACACAAGCTTACAAGTGAAGTGAAGTTGTTATTACTTGAAAAGTCTTTATAAATTGTTGAACCAAAACCATTTTTAGTGAAGCAAAATTTAGAGCTGCTTTCTAAACTTCATCTCAGAGACTTTCAAAGAATAGTAGTGTCCTTTGAATTGGTACCAGTTTACTCCATCTGCATAGCTAGAGTGCGTACCGCTTAGGTACTTTCCATTGAGGTTTGCGTAATGACAGCTTGCGTACCACCAAGCTCCTTTAAATTTTTCTGCGCAATTACTACCCCACAGATCATTGTCATAATCATAAGTTGAAAACTTTTTTTCTCCATGCCTAGTGAGAGCATCTCCTGCAAAAGATTTAGTCTTTCATGTAACTTAGTAGACCTGTGCTAGCCCAGAGAAAACAAATCGGCAAGCTTGGAAATTGAAAAAGACAAAATTTAATTGGAGAGGGAACAATAAAAATGTTGGTGTGAACACACGAAGATATGGGTGAGATGGAAGGTTTATTAAAAACAATAAGTCTAAAAATTATCACAAATGGCCCGAGTTGACACATACGGGAATTATTGTATTCATTCTGTGTTTTGAGTGGGAATTGGTTATTGGTCCTGCCATGTGAGCCAGAATATCACTCATATCCGTAGCTCCATCACTCCATCATGCAGGATGGTACATCCAGCACAGGATGAAGCAAAAGGGACATAACCAATTTTTCGTCCTGTTTCCGCCCCACTGTGATTGGTGGATTTCTGAATGCTCAGCGATTCCAAGGTCATGGTCATCTTGTTTATCGGCTGTGTTTGCAAAGATGATACATAACAGTTATGTGATGGTTTATTATAACAATCATTTAATAGTTGTTGTTCATCTGAAGTTACTGAGGGCCAGAAAATTTCCAGAACTCCTATCAATTTAACAAAAAAAATTATTAATAAATAATTAAATAACACAAAAAGTATAAATGATGGCAAATGATAAACCAAAAATTATTAATCTATCAATGACTTGACCTATGACAATAAAAGTAGTAACAAACAATAAGTTTTGCTAAGAATAAATACTGTAGAACATTTCAGCATCTCCTCTAGCTACGACGAGCTGCATAGTAACTAAAGGTGCTGAGCAACAGAGAATGATCTGTTGATAAAACTAATAACAAGAACAAACTTCTAAATTTAATGAAAGCCATTTGCATTGATTCGACATAGGCTCAACCTATGATTGACATATGCTTGACCCAGCCTCAACCTCTAATCATATCACTACATACAATCAAGGCCACCGGCCAGACAAAGCAAGAAAGGGAACCTGTATATGTGTATAAATGTTTAATGCATGCAAAAGATACAAAATTTAAAGCGGTGTAACAGACATTCACTAATACAGCTAGCAATCTACTGACAATGATAAGGTGAATTCTTCTAATTATAAACTTAGGTGCAGTTGAAAAAAGTTTCTGATTGGCTCACAGCAGGCAGGTATTTTCGAAAGTCATTGTATTTTTCTCCTAATGCATCAGCTTGTTAAGAACTTTGGTGCCAACCCAATTCTATTTTTGTACATGTTTATGTATCATCTAGGTTCCGGTGCTGTCTACTTGTCTATTTCTGAAACGATGTGTCCCAGAGAAAATACAACCCAGGCAGAACCAATTACAACTTCCACCAATGTTTGGCAGGAGAAAGTGAAACTTCTGTTTACTCTAGAGGGCTGAAACTTGGGGAGCTGGAAGAGTGAGAGCAGGGAGTAAAAGTAGTATAATAGGAGCAGATCTCTGGACGGTTAAACATGGCAACCAGGCTTTCCTGGTCCCCAAAGTGCTTTTTTGCTCCAGGTGCCAGGAGAACTCTGTATGTGTATTTGTATGTGCATCAGGTATACAATGTTGGTTTGGTAGATTGGTACTATTGAGTTAATGCACAGGGTGCCAGGAGAACCTGGTAGGTGTCTTTTTATGTGCATCAATTATAGAACCCCTGTTTGTAGAACAGTATGAATTGTGGTATATATAATTGTTTGTATATTTTGTTGGGTACTTAGGTGTGTTTTTGCATTTTGTACTGAGAGCTAATTGCTAGGTTTAAATTCCCTGCCCGTATCATGGTTTTGATTATTCTTAAAAATAATGCATTAGAAACCTGGTTGTTTCATCAGTTTGAATTTTGGTTTGAATGCAGCTATCCAGTTGACAGTTTTGTTTTTTAGTAAAATATGTTTTACATTCGTTAAATGTACTTTATTTATAATAGGTAAAATAAGGCATAAAATATTCATAATAGTCCTTCGCCAAGATCTTTACATATGCAATAGCTGATAGACGTCATAAACTTAAAAATATCAACATATAAAGTTAAGAATGTTCATGTTATTGAACACTACAATTGTTACATTTGTATTACACTCTTGTGGGTTCAGTTGACACATCACCTGAACATACTCATCTTTTAGCGTAAAAATATGTGAGTCCTCATTTTATTTGTGCATACATGAACATCTTTCCGTCTTCCATTACAAATCCATGATTCTTTCCTTTAAAGGAATTTTTCATCTTTAAGACATTTAGATAACTGTTTTTGTTTAACTCGTTACTTTTCTGGTTCAAATTTTTTGAGCTAAACTTGTTACCTCTTTCACCCCGACAGTAGTACAATTTAGAATACCATCTACAATTTACAATACCATCTACAGTAAACTCTTCTTTGAACAATCTGTATGTTCTTTTATCGTGTTTTAGTATTTTGTCACAAACATCCCAAGCTTCCCGTTTCCTTCCCATCGTTTTAACTCTCAAAAACCCATCTCAATGTTTATTGCAGAACAAACATGGAAGCCAGTTAGTGTAATTGCTGTAAAACTAATTTTTCATACTCGGTTTTATCAACGTTTCTAGCGATCCACTCAAAGCCAGGTATGCTCTATCTGTATCTGTTTCTATACACTTGAAATCGCTTTTACCAATACATCAATAAAATAAATACAAATTCTTTACATTTATTGCTAGTGTATACTAGATTAGTGTATTGCAGATCGAAAAAATCCCAAGTGCACTGAAACATCCATATTCAAATGAAAAATGTATAACGGATAATAAAATTAAATTTAATGTAATAACCTGATAGACTGATTCGAAATTACTTATAAACCCATCATTTTTTTAGCGCTTATGATTTCATAAAAGTCCTCTGATAACTCTTCCGTAGAAATGAATTTGTTTCCTTTAGTGCTAAATGAAGCTTCTCTAGCACTTTTGATGTACTTGACTTTTGTATGTTTTCCCTTGTCTGTAATTGTTTTTTTATAGGCAGCAGTTTCTGCCAATTTACTGGTAGTGGAGAGCACCTCTTGACTAGAATCTCTATCTTTCATTATACTCGCACCCAACACTGATGTTCAAAAAGATAAAAGTTTTTCTAGTATAGATTCTACCAACTGATAACCTTTGGTGAGTTCCAATCCTTGTTTCAAGTACCATACTTCCAACTGTGATCATTAAGGTGTCGATAGAAAAACTTCAGACTCGACAAGTTCTCTCATCTCATCGCTCAAGTGTTCTCTACTCAACATTGTGTTTTTGAAAACCTGAGGCATTTTGGAAAACTTTTACTGAGCTGTTCGGGAAATTTTGATATTGCATTCGATAAATCCAAAGAAACTTTCTGATTGAGCTCTTTTTATCACCTCTTCATGATTTAGTTGTTGTTATGGTTTATTTGGATTAAAAGATTCGTAAAACGTATCGGCAAATCTTTGTACATTTCTGTGAGTTGTTATACAGCTCAACCATTCGCACTTCCAAATTGAGATAACTCGGTAAACCAAGATTCAGAGATACTTTTCATTTTTCCATGTTTCTTTGAACAATTCTACCATTTTCCCTCTACTAGGATAAGTCTCTTGATGCCTGGCATTGTTATAAAAGCAGTCATGTCTATGCCAACAACATTCGTGAAAATAAAAGACGGTTTGAGTTTGAACTTAAAATCCATTAATGGGAAGATTTTGTTGTCCAAGAAAGCTTCCTCCACCTCCATTGATTTGATGCCTGATATTTACTTTTTTTGCAAACATTTGATATTGCAGCCAGAGGTGAGCCGTCTTACTAAATTTAATTGGATCAAGAATGAAGGAATTCTTCAACTTTCTTCTTTGAGAATATCTGGTGGGTATCGACTGCATCACACACCACGAGTAGAGCGCATTGGCAAAAACTTTGTAAATTCCATCACATATTTTCGTGTCTTTTTTGAGACAATGCTGTGATTTTCGTTATTCTCTTTTTGTGATATGTGTGTATCACCAAATTAGAACCTCCGATGATATTTTCTTCAATTAAGGAATACAAATTGCTGTTACAGTTTATCAATCAGACAGATTGGAAGAGCTTTAAAAAAGATTTAGCTAGTTTGCGAAAATCCACATAAGAAAAAGGCTGCGGCTGTGATAGTTAAGGAGCTTTGTTAAACATCCAACGAATAATCAAACCAGGTAAACATATACCATCTTTCAACATGTCGATCTCGTGTTCTCTGTAGGTAGCTCTTTGTTTTTTCACAGCTTGAATGAACGGTGTTACATTCAAGTTATTGTACCATTTTAAAAATCTCTCATAGTCAGCATATTCTCATCTTTCCATGCTTTTTGACAAATTGTGTACTCTTCTTCATTCATGCCTTTCTGTTTTAATGAGTTGTAAAACTCTTGCCCAGACAATAGATGTTTTTGTTGCAGTTGATTCAAGTCTTCCATCCTTTCATAAGAAAAAAATCTTTTGCGGCTTTGCATTTTCAAGCTTTAATATACATTCCGTAGCTGATTTCTGGTGTGATAAAGTTTGAGCAATCTAGAAACAGAAAGGGCTTTATCCCAATCACAGGCAACTTGCTTCCTTTTTTCACAACAAAACCATCATCCATGCCCAAGACTTCCTTCAACTTTTGTAACAAAATTCTTTCCATTACGTTGATATCATAGCATTGCAAATTAAAACCTAGAATAGGAACCTGTTCCATATACTTTTACATATCATCCAAGACTTTAGTGATGCTGAGTTTCTAATTATAATGGTTTTTGTTCAAGAGGCGACTGTTCGAGACACTTTTGTTTGTTTTTTTCCAGACAATCTGTCTCATCTGTTACTATTTCAATAATTTTTGAAAATTTTTTTTCACTCGGACTCACGCCTCCTTCCAGGTAATGAATGAGATTTTCAACGCATTCCCGATCATTACCTTCATTGATTATGCATCGTGGTGCTCCAAAACCTGGAACGTTGGAACAAACGTAACTACTCATATGTTGATGCTCACTGGTGTAAAATGTTATCAGTATCCCTATATTGTTCATATTTGTGTAGTAAACACTCAAGGTTGCAGATTATATATAATATCTCAAAGGATCATTTCTGTCAATGCTCACTCCCAATTGCTCCTTGAATTTGTTAAAAATTATGGCACTAGGTCTGTGTTTGCCTTCGGGAAACTCCATAGTTGTTGCTTTTGAAATTGAACACTGTGGCATTTCATATTGCGGAATCTGTCAAAACAAGTGGAGCACATCGGACAAGTGTAGGCCCTGACATATCCCTCTAGGTTTGTGATCAGACTAAAGTGTTTGTTGTGAAGATCCATGTATAGTTTTTTTGTCATATATTGAGTTGGAATTCCAAATAACTGTTGAGGTTTCGTATTTATGTAGAGTTGTAATGGAATTTGGCATAGGTGGCCTCTCTCTCATTGATGCTAAGCTAGCCAGCAGACAGTGTGTAAACACTCCTTAGCATACTAGACTCAGCTCCGCCTGACTGCCCTCAGTACAGAGATGTATGCGTGCCTACCGCAGGAATGGATGAGTAAGGAATTCAAGCAGGGGATTTCCCGCCTTACTAAAAGAGTTGGCTGGCGCATTATTGTTATGCCTATTGACTATATATATGTTTTCATTGCGCCTGCTTGTTCTTGTTATTGTGTTGACCTATATTATTGTTATGCACCAATCATCTTATGTTATTTTTCAACTGATTGATTAGCATATCTACTGCATAACTTTGTTGACATGTGGCCCAGTGGGCAGATTGGATTGTGCGCTTACAAAGAGAGGTACTCTGAGTAAGCTTTTGTCTCTTGAAGCAATAAAGTGTTAGCTATTGTAACCCGGTGTGTTCAGTTGGCAGTTGGCCAAATAGTATTAGGATACTAGCACACCGCACAGCAACACGGTGTGTTCAGTTGGCAGATAGCCAAATAGTATTAGTATACTTGCACACGGCACAACAGGGAGCTTATTGACTCATAGCTCATCTACAAATAGAGCCACTACTAGTAAACAAGTAGCTCTCATTAGCAATTGCTGTTACATTGCTAAACAAGTACACTTCTCTAGTAGCTGTTTGGTAAAGGTGCGGCAAAATCCTTTACATTGGTGGCAGCGGTGGGATGCTAGTGAACGTTAGACACTACTAGAGAAGCTGTACGCAGCCAAACACCACCCCTACTCATTCCCCGAGTATTGGTGTTTCCTATAACGTAATAGTTGCCTGGTAGCAGCCAAACTACCACCCAGGGACACTGTTACACCCCTTGCTCTGACCCGGTGGTACCCCCCACCCGGCAGAACACCCCCCTCTCCTTGCTGTGTTTGATAAGAGAACTACAGTCACCCTGCTCGGTGAACTCGGTAGTCGCTGTACTGCTCACGCGAGATCGTACAGGCATCTCTTTCGAACCCTGGGTACCCCTCTCAGTTCTGCAGGGTACCCCTCTCAGCTATGCAGTGTACCCTGCGTACGCTGTACCGAGTGATATAGAAACTGTCCTGCCTATATTAGGCCAGAGTTTCTCACCCAGTGTTGACACGGCATTGACGCAGTGTGCTGTCAGTCTTCCACTGTTCATCTGGTACACAGAGTTGTCTCCTCCCGTGCTGACAGACCCTGCTGATTGTGAAGGCTATACTCCACGTTGATGACCACACAGAGAGCCAGGAGCTCTGGGCGGTTGCCAGCGGGCACGGCAGAAGCTGAGGCGCTAGACAGACTCACACAGACCCTGCGAGGAGTGTTACAACACCCTGCACCACCCCCTGCCCCTACATGGAACTTCAAACCTCCTAAGTTCGATGGGCAAGGTGATGTAGAGTACTTCATCACACGGTTTCTAGAAGTCGCTGAAGCAAATGAGTGGACTGCTCGCCAAACCCTGCTCCATGTGAGAGAGGCACTTCGTGATGAAGCACTGGATTGTGGTAGACCCAACACCCTGCAAGCAGTGTTCACAGCACTCCGTGCTCGCTTTGGCCTTACACGCCGTGAAGCGCTACAGAGTATAGCACACTTGAAGAAGGCATCGAAGACTTCCCTCCAAGAACATGCTAGCGAGGTGGAAAGACTAGTTCGAATAGCCTATGAAGATTTGCCAGACAGGCACGTAGAACGCATGATACTAGAGACATTTTCCTCCACCCTGGGTAACCCCTATCTGCAACGCCATTTGTTAGCAGTGGATCCACAGAGTCTGGAAGACGCAGTTTGTGCTGGAAGCGAGTTCCTTCACATCAAGGCAGTTCCTGACTCGAAACCATACAGGGTACGAGCTGTAGAAAGTGATGAAGAAGAAGAAGAACACTGTAAGCCTTCCATGAAACCATTCCATCATTATCAGACTTCTGCCATGGTGTCGCAGGCTCCAGGAGAGGTGGCTCACTCGTGTCCAGTTACTGACAACTACCCCACAGTGAGCTACTCCCCTCCACCCCAGCAGCCAGCGCCCGTGTCGGAAGGTGTGATGACTCATCTACTCCAGACAGTGCAGAACATGGCTATAGAGTTGCAACAAATGAGGCAGTGGCCACAGCCGGGTATGCATACACCCCCTGTTGGCGTGTACCCTGCTCCTGCAGCGATGCAACCTCCTGCCCGTGTTCTCCACTACACTCCTAATGTGGTGCCAAACCTTTCACCAGCTACACCTGCCATCCCTGTCATGGAACAGATCTCTCCACACACGGTGTCACAGCCTGCTACGGCGCAGTTGGTTCCCCCTCAGTGTTGGGGCTGTGGACAGACAGGCCACTACAGTAGAGGCTGTCCGTCTAAACCTAAGACAACCACCGTAAGCAGAGCAAAACCCGTGTCGGGAAACGACCAGCCTGCCCCCGCTCAGAGACACCAACCAGTAGTTGCACCAGTCAGCCCGTCAGTGGAGTGCCCTTCGCGCCCTAGAAATAAAGCGTCGCCTCCCCCCTCCCGAGCTGCAAAGGTTCAACCCAACTGCTTGTCTAACACTGAGATAGAACGGCCATACCGGGCAAGCTACGTCCTCCCAGGAAAGAAGATGCACTGTACTGACAAGGTCGGTACACTGTTGATGAACAATGTTCAGGTCCTACGTACCACGCAGCTCCCCCCAGGCAAGGAGTCTACCACCCTGTGTAAGGACACCACACAGAGTTGCCTCCCCCTTGGGGTAGTAGAGCTCCCACACGGAGGCCCTCCAATTGCTGCTAGTCTGAACGAACCAGATAGCAAAGGACCTGTAGTAGTGAGGTGTATGAACCCGACTGCTCAGCCAGTAGAACTGAAGGCGGGAAGCACGAGAGACCACTACAGAGGAGCGAGCCAAGGAGAGGTTGAGCCGACCGAGGCGGTTGCCATGTCCCTCCCACCAGAAAGGAGAGTGTCAAATTTGGAGCGGCCAGTTGCAAGAAGGCCTGCCACTCCCCCAGTTGTTGACAGCAAATCTGGTGAAGATCGGACAAGCGGTTCAGCTAGAAATGGCCAAAGCGTGCAGGAGTTGTCTCCCCAAGTAGCTGAGACACCCTCACCCCCTGCAGAGACTGAGAGCCAACTACCACTTGTGTCATCACAACGGCCAAGAAGGAACGTCGGCCCACCCAGGCACTATGGACAGCCACTATGCCATCTGATTGCAACTGCAAAAGAAGTGGATAGAAAGTCCGAAAATGCCAAAATGCCTGAGATTCAAACGGCTCTCCTGGGTGGAGTTCTCACGGAAACCCCCACAAACTGGGTATCTGCAGAAAGGCCAGGTTCTAGCACTGCTGCCTGCCAAGATTTAGATTGCTGGCAGCAAAACCCATCAAGCGCTGAGGACCCAAAGTTGACCCGTTTTCCACCGAGGGGTAATGATTTCCAAAAACGGTTAGTGCCGCCCGGAAAGAAGAATAGCTCCGGACGGGATGTAGCCACACCCCCATACTGGATGTCGTTGGAAAGAGGACACTCTAACAAAGGTGCCAGAAAAAATCCAGGAGAATATTCCTCTCCATCAGAGAACTACGGCCGGTCAAAATTTGAGTTGAACCACCAGTCAGTCTTTGCGGATCCACCCCTGCCAGTTGTTTGCACCGCTTCTAGTCAAGATCAAACAGGCCTGCCGTGCGCGGGAACAGGCATTTGTGAACAAGTACCCAAAGTGACTGGACGTGCCAACCACTACATGGATTTCTCTGCCAGTGTTTTGCCTCGGGAAGGAGATGAATGCCTTCAACTGCAAGTCGAAGAAGAGTTCGAGGACGAGATTACCTCTGCTTCTGCACAGCTGCCTCCCTCCCCTTCTTCACGGGACTGTCCCACTTCTCAGTCCACCCCTTCTGCTCAGAAGATTGCTGCTACCCACCGGGTACCCTGCGCAGAGGGAATGAAGAAAGAGATAGAGAGAGAGAACGAGCTCTTAGGAGTCACTAGTCAGAGTGAGCTGATGGACAATTGGGTTCGCCGCCATAGCTCCTCCCGTGACCCCTTGGCACTCAAGCAGATACCTCCTCCTCAGTGGCAGTCCACGGAGTCTCCACCACTCCCAGCTGCCCCCACACTCTCCAGTGTACCCACGGTGCCGGCAGCGAACACTCTCCCCTGTAGCCAGAGTGTTGCGAAGCTTTCTGCCAGTTCTCCCCCGACTCGGGATGACCCGGAGTTGAGTCTAAGTACAGTAGTGGTACAGGAAAAGCCACCCATAGGTACTAGACTGCCTCACACGGTCACCAGGGAGCGTATGCAGACGCTGGGGAAGATCGTCTCTAGTAAGAGGAGAGGAGCAGAGCTCTTGGCTGGACCTTCTAAGCGGGGTAACTCCCCCCTTACAGCCACCCCCTCCTCTACACTAGGTTCTCCTCCACTGACTGTGCGAGCCATTGTCACCTTGCCTGGCTGCACGGAGTCCAGTGGACAGATCCCGCTCCTCGACCGGATTCCTACACGGAGGAAGGCGAGGACTCCTGCTGTGCCCCCAGCACCTGTACCCACCTCCCCTTTGCCAGTAGACGAACCACCTCTGTCGGTGTCTACGCCTGTAGTCAAGTTAGTTGACATTGCTGCCTCCCGCCCTTCCTCACCAACCGTAGAGGAAGAGGTGGTAGCTCCTCACCTGGTAGGCCGGAAACCTCCTATTGCCCGGCGGCTCTTGCAGTGGGTTGCCCCCAAGACGGAGAAAGCCATCCAGAGAGATTTGAAGAGGGCACGGCGCAGTACCTGCCCCAGTTGTAAGTTCTCAGCAAAGAACATGAGACAACTGTCGGTGCATGTCCACCAGCACCACGTACGCTACTTTTGCCGCTGTAGATACTCGAGTAGCAGCAGAGACAGCATATACTGTCACCAGAGGGCGCGTGGAGGTCCAGAACATACTGATCACCACCAATGCCTTGGTTATATTTATGCTGTAGACCGAGAGAGTTACTCGGCTTTCTGCAGGTACCAGAAATGGACTAATCCAGCGCCTTTCGGTACCTGCCAACCCACCCAGACTGGAAAGATCCAGCCTCCTCCCCCAGCACCTTCGAGGTGTGATGCAGTCACGGCTCCCCTCCCAGGAACCTCCGCTACACCGCCTGGCATTGTGCCTCTGATGGCTTTACCCCTAACCGGGTACAAGATACCGAAGAAGTCGCACACTGTGGTTGTACCGAGTCCTGAGGCCATGATTGTCTCCCCTGTGTCCCCTTCTTCTCCACCCCCTGCTCCTCTTGCAGTATGCGGGACCTCAGCACCTAGTGTTCCCTCCGTACTCTTGCCAGTAGAACCTCCAGTTGGTGAGGTAGAGCTGCCAGTACGGTTTATGCAGAACAGGGCGCGATGGGCTGCTGCGATAGAGCAGGGCGCCGCTGAACTGGACGCTCAGTTGCAGGGCCTTCGGATGAAGGTGGTCACGGGCACCCTCTCAGGGGTGGAAGTCGCGAGGCTCAAGGCGCAAGCAGAACTCCTGAAGGGAGAGATAGTTGAACTGAAGCAAGCCGCACAGACAGTGCGAGGCCAGCTGTTCTAGGAACGATGTTCCTCCGCTCCCTTCGTCAGTCACACGGGTTGTGTGCAACCCTCCCTCCGTTAGTCACACTGGTTGTGTGCAACTCTCTCAGTCGGTCATACTGGTTGTGTGTACCTTCTACCGTATTAACCACCGGGTGATGTGTTATCCTTCTCACCCCCCTTTTATTAGCCCACTGGTTGTGGGCCCCCTTCACTCCCTCTGCCAACTATGCAGGGCGTGATTCCCCCAACTTTAAACGCACATGGACTTGTGCAAAGGGTTGCGCTGTAAGCGTAGACCTCTCTCCTCTCTTGGAGCGGCCACCTCATGACTGGTTAACTATGAGTACGGCGATACTAATAGTTGAAGCGGCCTATGTAATGGAATTTGGCATAGGTGGCCTCTCTCTCATTGATGCTAAGCTAGCCAGCAGACAGTGTGTAAACACTCCTTAGCATACTAGACTCAGCTCCGCCTGACTGCCCTCAGTACAGAGATGTATGCGTGCCTACCGCAGGAATGGATGAGTAAGGAATTCAAGCAGGGGATTTCCCGCCTTACTAAAAGAGTTGGCTGGCGCATTATTGTTATGCCTATTGACTATATATATGTTTTCATTGCGCCTGCTTGTTCTTGTTATTGTGTTGACCTATATTATTGTTATGCACCAATCATCTTATGTTATTTTTCAACTGATTGATTAGCATATCTACTGCATAACTTTGTTGACATGTGGCCCAGTGGGCAGATTGGATTGTGCGCTTACAAAGAGAGGTACTCTGAGTAAGCTTTTGTCTCTTGAAGCAATAAAGTGTTAGCTATTGTAACCCGGTGTGTTCAGTTGGCAGTTGGCCAAATAGTATTAGGATACTAGCACACCGCACAGCAACACGGTGTGTTCAGTTGGCAGATAGCCAAATAGTATTAGTATACTTGCACACGGCACAACACGGAGCTTATTGACTCATAGCTCATCTACAAATAGAGCCACTACTAGTAAACAAGTAGCTCTCATTAGCAATTGCTGTTACATTGCTAAACAAGTACACTTCTCTAGTAGCTGTTTGGTAAAGGTGCGGCAAAATCCTTTACAGAGTGAACATGCTTATCTTTATCTGAGAAAGTTTTTCCAAATCCATCAAGACTGATATTTCAATTATTTTTTTTTCTTTTCTCTTTTCGAAGCTTAAACTGTTGAAGTAGTATTCGACTTTTGAATTTTATTTAACTTTTGAACAAACCAATGCATTTCAGGATTTGTAGGAACTTTGTTGAGTTTAATTTTTCCCCAATCTACTTTATCTTGCAAAGCTATACATCTGGAAAAACTGATCAGTGATTCGTTTGCCATCATGGTTAGTATATGTCTGGTGGTAGGAATTTGTCTGGGTAGGTTGGTGATAGTATTACCTACTTTCCAATTCCAATCTATTTGTAAAGATGAAAAGTAATGTTTGCGATCAACATCAATCTCCAAGCCGTATTTGGTCTTTGTCTCAAGCTATTAGTATGGGGATCGCTCTCAGGGGAATCAGTGAAAAATGCATTGAGTTAATCTTCAGTATTAATCTATCGGGCTCTCTGATACATGGTGGCATTGTTAGAAAAAGAATGAAAATAGCAAAGTTTACCATTACTTTTGTTTTCCAGAACACAGCTAAAATTGTTTGTACAAATTAACCTTTCTTCACGTGAGAAAAAATTGTTTTTGCTACAATCTGTCACTCGAATAATCTCATTAGATCTAGAAGTAGATTACTCGGTGCAACTTTAGCTTTACAAGATCCACTGTTTTCAGATTGACAGCGCCAGCGCCAGAATTTGGAAAAAAACAGCATCTCCTGACACTACAAGGACTCTTAAGCGTCAACGTCAGGCTTGATAAATATTCATTTCACACTGTTAAAAAACTCAACTAGTTGTGTTGTAGAAAGACTGCTCTCCTAGAGTCTGAGAAAGTTCTGCTCAAGTCTTTGGGTGCAGATAAATTCAAATTTTTTTCAGAGAGGCAACTAGATTCTATTTAGTATTACTTAGGTATCTAACTATAAGAAAAGGATTTCTCCTAGAATCTAATAAAGTTTAGTGTATTTAGTTTGAACAGTACAGTTTTCTTGAGTTATACCTATTGCTACCAAATGGTTTTTTCTACTTTTAAGTTAAACATCAGAATTTAAAGGAGAAGCATCCACTAGAACTACTAGGACTCTTCAGCAATAAGGTAAGACTTGATAGATAATTATTTCACACTAGTTGAAGAGCTCAACTGATTGCTTTTATCAGAGAGGTAACTAGTTCCTATTTAGTATTACTAATTTTAATTATGTATCTCACACTAGAGAAGGCTTTTTTACTCCTATAACCTACCAACCTTACGTTCATCTTTAGTGTATTTAATTTAAACAGTACAGTTTGGAGCTATTCTTATCACCAGCAAACGCTTTTTCTACTCTCAGGTTAACATGGAGAAGGATTCCGAAATTGCTATTGTATGACCAAAAGACATAAATGTCAAGGTGACACAAGTGCAGGCAAAGAAAAAAAATGACGATGCAAAAGAATCGTCCAGAAAAAGAAAAGCACTTCCGAAGTTAATTATATCTGTAAAACAAATGCCTGAAGAGCCAGTAAGTGGTAAATTGGTAATAGTTGGAGAAAAAGCTGGAAATCGAGAGAGCTGCAGAAAATAGACACTCTCCGTTCTTTAAAATGTCTTGTTGCGCCTACTGTTATGAACCTTGCATGTGTTGATAATAGCACAGGTGCGTTTGGTGATTACTTTGTTCTCTCCTACTGCAGTGAAAGCTATGTGAGGCAAATTCAGCGAGTGGTTTGCCAACAGAATAGCCAAGAGTCACAATCTTTCCAAGTACCATCATCTTTTATTGTCGTTTATTTGGGTGAGTTTCAAAATCCTAAAGAACTAAAGCCTGGTTCACATTGTCAGTGATGCATCAGGGACTGTCAGTGACTAGTGTCACTGATCATCACTGATGCATCACAGAAATGATGTTCACATTATCCTAATTCAACGCCGAATCCAGGCGACAGACAATCGGGAGCAGTCAGTGATGCTATCACTGACAATACCGCATTCAGAATAAGCTCGACCTATAAAGCACAACAACCAATAGAACATAGTTGAGTGGTAGCGACTAGCAGTCAGTGATTAACCGTGATATAGCAGCAATTTCAACTGATATATTTAGAAATAATAAAAAAAATATAGTACAATTTAAGCTCAATATTATTTATGGCTTATTTGGTACAGCAATAATAAAATATGTGGATAAATTATTTTAGTTTAAAGTCGCACAGTGATTGGTGATAGTCACAGAGATATTTCTGGCAAATGTGGTAAAAGCTGAATTAAGTGGAGCACAGAGATCATCATGATGATATATAGAATCGTTGATTAGGCCAATTCTCTTCATCACCTAAAACCAAAATAATAATTAATAACATTGGCTGAAGTTATTATTTTCTTAACAAGTTTCAAAGATAATGAATTTCAATATTTTAAATGTTAAAAAATTTACAATTGGAATTGGATGTCATCATTATTTATGCGCTGCACTCAGTTGATAGCACTTATTATAAATTATTATTTATCATGATAATCAATTATAATAACTATTATTAATTATTACATCATTCATTTTATTTTTTATTAGTAATAATAATTAGTAACAATTAACAATAATGATGATAATAAAAAGCAGATAACAGTTACACTCAATTCAATCAATAAATAAATCGGCAGCTAAAAGAATAAAAAATGGCAAACAACAACAAGTAATAATTATTATTAATAATAAATAAATAAATTATTACTTTAATTTATTTATGTTTATTATTCTTTTTAATTAAGATCAATCTAATCTGACATCTCTTACCTGACAATGGTGTGTAGATATTATCTTCATTTAGAGTCTCAACTAATTTTCTTTTTAAATATTATAATTTGTGAAAACAAACCAAAAAAAAGTCAATGATGGATTATTATTTTATTTATTATCCGTCGTTGGGTGACGAGTGGAAGGTTATGACAATTAGAGCGGTTAAATTTTTATGGGTCAACTCAGACCTATCGCTGACAAACGGCGTTCATTGGTTCACATTGCAATAATGCATTGCCGTAATGTCACCGATGTCGGAAAAGTTTGACACTGCCAAACTTTCCCGATAGAACGGCGTTATGGCGGCGACAACGGTACTGCATGTTCACATTATCGGCGATAAGACAATTCCCACTATCGCCGTAGCAATCGGTGACAATGTGAACCAGGCTTTAAATAGCACCTGCTACAATACCAAATGAGAGACAATGGGACAAATAACCTTGTGAGAAGTTGTTGCTCAAGCTGAGGTAATGAGACAGCTATTAAAAGATGAGCTCGATTGTAGCTACAAAATCGATTGTCTCGCAAATTTCACTAAATGCGCTCTGTTCCTTTACATCGAGATTGTAACTACATCCATCCCAACCCAATTCAAAGGAAAAGAATCTGTACCTCCTTGCATCAAAGACCTGTTGGTAAAAAATGGAAAGACAAAGGTCAGAAAACTCCTCATACCGAAAGATACGTCGAAGATGCTAAAAAGTGCCCTCTGAGTGTGATGCCATACAATGGCGAAAAAACATCCAATGGAAATGCTATCACAGTATATTCTTCCTATCTGCATCCAGCTCTGGTGAGTGGTAGCACAACCATTGAGTATAGTACGGTGAGAAACTGATAGAAACGGATAAAAATCAAGAGATCGATGATTATACTGATGGTGATTTCACTGTGCTATACCGAGTGATCGCGGTTGATCATGTCTATTAGACTATTTCTACTATCCTTTGTTAACTATCAGCTGATTTCTATTGGTTGAAGTTGAAACATTAAGATTTTTTACCAACACTGATAAATATTTCTAACATCTTATGTAAGTACTATAACACCTATTGCAATCATATTTTCAAAAACAACAACAACTATTATGAATATTTTACTCCCTATGTACTTTACCTATTATAAATAAAGTACATTTAACTAATGTAAAACATATATTACTAACAAACAAAACTGTCAACTGGATAGCTGCATTCAAACCAAAATTGAAACTGATGACACAACCAGGTTTCTAATGCATTATTTTTAAGAATAATCAAAACCATGATACGGGCAGGGAATCTAAACCTAGCAATTGGCTCTCTGTACAAAACACAAAACACACCTAAGTACCCAACAAAGTTTACAAGCAATTATATATACCACAATTCATATCATTCTATGAACAGGGATTCTATACCTGGTGCAAATAAACCGACACCTACCGGGTTCTCCTGGAAACTGGTGAATTAACTCCACAATACCATTCTATTAAACCATTGTTCTATACCTGATGACCATAAAAAGATACATACATAGTTCTCCCAAAACCCGGTGCACAAAACAGGCACTTTGGGGACCACAAGAACCCAATTGTTTTGTTTAACCTTTCAGAGATTTGCTTCTATTGTGCTACTGGTGAATAAACTATACTTGCGTAGACTTATTTTTTTGTTGTTGCTCCTTTTTCCCATTTATAATTTTTTCAATCCAAAATAAAAGTATTATCCAATGAGAGAGATAGTTAGTGACATTCAACTGCCTTTAGCACGCCAGAAAATTACTTATTGATAAAAAAAACTACTCAAGTGATGAAAACGTAAGTTTATGTTTAAAGTCTATGTGGCCAAGAGAAGAGAATTGCCTACTTGTGTTTTCTAGTAAAGACAATAATTATTGAGTACATTATCTTATGAAGATGGTCAAATTAGCAGAAGGACCAACAGACAGGCATAAATCTATTTTATGTAGGTGAATCGCAGTACATTTTACCTGCATCACCGGAGTAATCACTGACATCCAATTCATAGCTGGATGACTCGTCACCAACATTGAAGGTAGAGTACGTTGCATAGGCACGCACATTGTCAAAGTCCTCCAAATCCACCCTCAGCTCATTTTCGATGTTCAGGGACGTTAGTTTGGCTATGATGTCATTTCCTAGCCAATGTTCCTCCTCAATTTCACCAAATCCTATCTGGTATTCTTTCCAACTCCGATAGAAATCTACGAGGCCATTCATTCGTCGCTGGAATACCTGAAGTAAATGTTTCAAAAGAAGAACGTTCATCGCTTCAAAGTTTTGTGCAGCAGGTGCTGTTTCTTAAAAAAAATACAATTATGGACCTGATCCAAATGTTTTGTCATATCTTTTACAGTTTTATTATAGCTGTGATTCTACTGCAAGTTCCTTAATTTAACATAAAAAGACTCAAAAAGTTTTTTCAATGACCAAATTAATTTTACAACACGAACACAATAGTTCAACTGTTGAAGCTTAATTTAATTGTAACGAAAGGTTACCAGCCCAAAATATTTTAAAATAACACATTTAGACTGCAGGAGATTTGGCCAAGAAAAACACTATAAAAACACTAAAAGATTTATGATTTGCAATGCAATTGGAAACAAAATAATGATTTGGCTTCAGTTTTTTGTAAAGATAGCAACTTGTTTTGAATTTTGATTTCAAACGAATTTTAACCGGAAATGCATTTAAAAATATGACATTGAACAGCATGAAAGATCAAGTAACAATGAAATCATATGTTTTAAAAATGATTCCAGAAATACATTCTAATTCAAATGGCAACATTGAACCTGCTTTTACATGAGACAACTTTCCTTTGAAGTTTGCCAACGTGTATTGTCTCAAAAAATTTTTTTAACTTTGAGAGAGACCCAAGATTTTCGCAGGTCGAGGTGCACCAACATGCTTTTATATTAAATTTTTGACTCGCTACAAAACCTTTGTTTATTCAAGCCTTGATTTTGTAGTGGATTTCAGGAGGCCAATCGAAATATCACCAACAAAACCTCTCTCCAACAGAGGTTATTTAGCAATTAACTTCAACAGAGGAGTATCTCCGACTCCTCAACTGTAACAGAGCCTACGGCTCAGACTCGCTACTCAGTGCTTCAGAGTAACAACCATTTTATTATTTCACAACAACCCCGTGTACAACAACGATGACAAAGTAGTTTGCTACTAGGTACAAATACAAGCAGTATCCTGATACAAGTGCAAGGAGTGTGAGCAAAACTCTGCCTTTTGTAGACAGAGGCACAGGAAATGATTGGCCCAATTGTAGATATAACCAATGACAATTAAGTAGGAAATAAATATGTAATCAACAAACAGATTATAATTAGCAAGGAATCAGATGGGCTAAAATATGGTTAAATAAATAAGGCGCCCAGAAGTAGGGTGCGGAGCTTCCAGAGCAATACTGCTGAGTCACAGCCCAGGAAGTGATGGTGCAATATAGATAGAATTCTTAGGCTGTTATAGCTTGGGATTCACAACTTCTGGTGAATCTGATGATGGTTATATCGCGGACTCAGGCTTCTGCATCTTTTGAATTTTGTCTGGTCTCTCAGGCTACGTTCCTTCTTTCCTCCCCGACCCGGTATAGATTGGCTGGAGGGCCGGCAGTGATGATGCAGGCCTGGTAGTGATGGCTGCAGGGCCGGTAGTGATGGCTGAAGAGCCGGTAGTGATGGTTGCAGTGCCAGTAGTGATAATACTTGCATTTCTAGAAGGTTTCTGACAGTGCCAGACTCAAGGAAGGCATGCCTGACACTCTACAGTTGTCAGGGGGACCTTTGAGCAGACAATGTGGTCATAAAAAGTCACTACAATATATTGTAGTTAATGGTTGTTATAAGATTGTAAAATAATTATATAAGTAAATATTGAAAACATTGGTAATACATCCATAGTTTTTTATCAAATAAATAAAAGTTCATATATTTATTAATAATAATAATTCATTTTTGGACTAGTTACTAATATTTTGGACGCAAACTTGAAAAAACGTCAGATTTTCTTCAAGTTACCATTTAATTTCAATTATTGTTATTGCATTTCTTATGGATGCATAAAAATTTTGTAACATAGGTAAGTTTATAGAGAACTACTACATGATAGAAAATCATTAACAACTATATCACAGCTTACCAACCCAACATCATGAGCAGAAATACACTTCAATTGTATTAGCTATGATAACTGGGCGACTCCAAAGCCGGCAAACTTTAAAGCTGCATGTTTTGCAACCGTGGTGAACGCAAGTTGCACCTACGCCTGCGACCACCACCTGAGATGCATGGGCAGTCACTCTGGTTGCAAGATTGAAATTTAAAACAATTCTGATGGATGCTATAATATTTTTACCAACAAGTACAGGCTCATCCCTATCAAACTTGTCAAGAAATGATTGTACAGTAATTCTTCTAGCACAATTATCAAAAAAAATTGACTACTCACTGTCCATCCACCCCCATCAGATGTTTGGTCACAGAAGACATCAATGGAGTAGATTTCATCTTCTGTTGGATAGATAGTGTAGACGCCATCGGTTGTGAATCCAAGACACAAGAAATCAAGACAAGATTTAGGTAGATGTTTATCTACTGTATCACAGTAACTATTGTACTCAGCACTACCCTGTTAAATACATACAGTTGTTTACAAGAACAATAATCCTATTATAAAATACTGAGCTGTTTGAGCATCAATAACTGATACAGAAGTATCAGCAAACAAAATTTATTCTTTTCAATGATGGAAAACAACTGTTATTTACATTTTACCAGCCTCCTAATTCATTATTTTGACAGGAATTGGGTGCCTTTTTCTTGTAGATAAATTTTACTTACAATAATAGTTGCATCAGTGTAGACTGTAAACAAGAAAGCACTGAACACCCAAACCACGGCTTCTTTCATGTTGGTTGACTGTTCACTTTGCTGACAGAGAGAGGAATGATTCTGTCACACAGATATAAGTTACTTATTGCATGTTCCTTTCATTCTCATCATTGATCACTGGTTCCATTCAAATGCTTTGTAGCTTGCAGTGTCATAATGTTCTGTCTCATCAAACCACCAGGATATAAACAAAATACCTTTCACAGAAAGCTGAGACACATATTTTTAATACAAAACCAGTGCGCTAAGAAAATATCACCATAGTAACTTCCACTATTTAACTTTATAGAATCAGTGTATAATTATTTAAAGAAAGATTTGCTACATACAAATGTTTGCTTTGCTCACACTACAAAGTGTGCCAACTAGATCATTTAAGCTGAAAAAGCAAATTCTTTTCGTTTATGCATACTACACCTAACCTAAAATATATTTTTGTCTAAAACCTAGAAAATAGTATCAAAAATACATTTGGATGTAAATTTTTTTTCACAAAAAGCAGTCAAGCAATAACTAATAAAACTTGGCAAGTGACTGTAGTTTTTACGACGATCTGTTGTACACTTGCAGATTCACCATATACCTCTGTTTGTGCTGTTTTAGAAATTATTTCTGCAAAAAACAAGATTTTATTTCAGAAAAGAGTACTTTTTCAGATTTACAAATTCAGTTTGGCACCAAAAATGGTTGGAAGAAACCTTCAGACTAATGTAATCACAACTTTTCATAGGTCTAACAAGTTACAATGCGAAGATGAAATATGCTACAAGTAGAAACTTTATGTAGAGTGTGGTACCTAACACTAATTAGAAAATTTTCCTGTGAACGCAATAAACTTTGGTTCTTACGAATTATACAAAATGACAAGTAAATTTTCCTATTGCGAATAAACCATCACATCTAAATTTGACTTTACTAAACAGTATTCAAAAGAATGTTATGAAGTCTATCTAAGAATTACTGTAGCATTCCTTATTGCTAATCACCATAAATTAGGCTTGTTAATGAATAAGTCTCAATTTTGGAAATTCCATTGCACCGCAGCTTTAAAAAAACAGACAAATCATTGCGCTGTTTTAGAAAAAAATATGTTTAAAATGTTCTAACTAAATCTTCTTGATGTAGTATTTTAAATCAGCCAATTATAAGTGAAGTGTGGTGTTCCAGGCCATATTGTGTATCCTGATCTTTTTGTTGGACTTGCTAGATGACACTGCTAGGGAGTTTGTCATGTTGCATGTTCATTTTAAAAAAAATTTGGGACACACAAGCAGAAGTTTCAGAACCAGTATAGATTTTTTACGATGTCTTAAACTCAATAGATGTATGTTGATAGTGCTGTGGTGGATTTTAGCGACACACATGCCCTGCGCACATATTTTATCATAGAGTGACTCTGATTGATGAATCCAGTCAGACAGACCTTCCTAATGACGACCTCCCTGATGGCACAGAGTGCCATCACTGCAGAAAACGAAGAAGAAACTCTGCCATCCCTGCAGATACTATACCGTCCCTTCAGGTTTCAATACCGGCTCTGCAATTGCCTTTACCGGCCCTGAAGTGAGCCTTACCAGCCCTGCAGTGCTATACCTGGTCAGCAACAAAATGGTCGCTATAGCTAGAGTCACCGAAACAGCCCATGTTGCCTCAGAAGGACAGAAACAGGACCTAATTAAATTTATATCCTACCAGTCATGGACCAGAGGCTGTCAAAGCCTAAGAACCTTACTTATAGTTGTATTCCTTGCCACTAGGCATCACGTATATTTAATCTTGTGCGCTATTGTATGCATTGTTTCATGCATGTATGTTGATTGGCTCATTTTACTTCCTGTGATGTTTATTGATTAACACATGATGACGCAATCAACTTTCTGCCACCAGCCTATACAAGGCTGGTTCGCTGTATGCTCTATACCACTTCTCTGCTACTGCTGTGTAACTTCTCCAGGCGATTGCCTCCCTAGAGCATGGATATGTGGACAAAAAATGTGTTTGTTACTTAAACTCAGTATAATTTGTTTGAACTTGGTCTACAATGCATTGACATTGCTTCCTGGACCTGGAGTTTTCTACTCAATACAAGGGAGCACGACTCATGATGGAATTCCGAAACATGACGTCACCAATAGCAGTCATGCACATGGTGCATCCATATGGAGAATAACCATATTACAAACAAATCGAGCAAATACTGCAATGAGACTTGCGTCGCAGACCAAGCCCAAAGGGCTTGTTATTATAATAAATCGTTATTTTTTAACTTTGGGTGATGTTTTCAAGTTGTTACTTCCCACAGATGCTATGTTTTCCGTAACAATACATACCATTACATTATGTGTAGCCAACTGAAAATTATACTATAATACTGCTACAACTTCTTTGATAAGTGCATGATACTTTAAACACACCATATTATTATAAATTTATATTGAATTGTCTCCTCTTTTTCATCCAAAATCCAAATGAACTGATACAAAATAAATGTCACTGAAAATGATGCCATATAGCAGTTTTTGTGACGTCACATAGCAGACATAGACGTCACATAGCAGACATAGATGTCACATAGCAGACATAGATGTCACATAGCAGACACAGATGTCACATAGCAGACATAGATGTCACATAGCAGACATAGATGTCACATAGCAGACATAGATGTCACATAGCAGACATAGATGTCACATAGCAGACATAGATGTCACATAGCAGACATAGATGTCACATAGCAGACATAGATGTCACATAGCAGACATAGATGTCACATAGCAGACATAGATGTCACATAGCAGACATAGATGTCACATAGCAGACATAGATGTCACATAGCAGACATAGATATCACATAGCAGACCTAGATGTCACATAGCAGACATAGACGTCACATAGCAGACATAGATATCTCATAGCAGACTTAGATGTCACATAGCAGACATAGATGTCACATAGCAGACATAGATGTCACATAGCAGACATAGATGTCACATAGCAGACATAGATGTCACATAGCAGACATAGATGTCACATAGCAGACATAGATGTCACCTAGCAGACCTAGATGTCACATAGCAGACATAGACATCACATAGCAGACCTAGATGTCACATAGCAGACATAGATGTCACATAGCAGAAATAGATGTCATAGTGACATTGAACTGCTCTGTGTGCACCTCATCAAGCCCACCAAGTGCTATGCGCATATTTTGTTTTATGCCGATGCTGCTCTTTGGTCGTCGCTGAATTAGATAATAATTACTTGCAGTTTAGTTTCATATTATTTGCTTTCTTTGTCTTATTTATTTATTATAAACTGCAAAGTCCGGTGACATTAAGAGTATTCGCGACCTCTGTTCGCCGAACACATAACAATAAAAATAATCAGACCGGCAATAAATTTAATCAATTAATAATCATTTTGTTCGGAAATTGTGGCTCAACAAAAAGTAGCTTACTGAATAAAAAAAAATAATCAACGAGTATTTATTTATATTGTTCCTAGGTCGCAAATGAAACTGAACACTAAATAAATAATAATGAGCGAGTAGATTTTTTTCATTTTCATAGACCGGTTTTACATCCTTGAAAAAATAATTCAAAACAATTGCAAGCGTTCAAAATTTACTAAGTTGAAGGACAGCTTGACAAACTATTCCAGTTTGTAGCTGTTCAAATTTTATTATTTTCGTAATTATTTTGAAAATTGGGAGTTACCTTCTTTATGATTTGTTCGGTAAACTATAATATTTCAATGAATATTATGTTGTTCTAAACTAATGTTCTGTTGCATACGTGACATAGTGAATTACGAACACCTATTATTTTTTGTATTTTGTTCGACAAACAGGTCGCGAATACTCTCATTGATACACTTGGAGGTGTTCAAAAATGTCTATCTTGTTAAGATCGAAAGCTTTTATCGTTTTTTTTTGTAATCGGTATTTGGTAAGTATAGTTGGCAAGTAACAACATAAGTATTGGTGATCTTGAGCATGTTGGTAACAAATCACAGTGTCAACTCATAGATTATACCAGAATCTCACCATAACAGCTGTAATATGAGATTACACCCATATTGGTGGCTTAATGCGATGCAAATCTGGTTACAGAGATGACATCTCATGACAGGTGTCTTATTTTATTTGCTCCATTGAATGTGAAAGAGCCGCAAAAAAGAAAATATATTACGCTTGTTCCACTATATGCAGTGAATGGTTGTTGTTTGAAGGAATAAATTACGAGGTGATGCAATCCAATTCATTGCAACATCTGCAGTCAACTCCCAAACATTTTGTCTGTTCTTTTTCATTAGATGAACAATTATAAGATTAAAGAAAAACGTGTTTAGAAATACCCATTGGATATTTGGGAGTTGGAAAGTTAAGCTATGGTTTATTTAGTTACAATATTAAAGTCAGTTATAGACAATTGAGACTTATCAGCATTAACTGGTAGTAAATAAATTATGAGGATCATTGTCTAACTCAACCTTATGCTACAACCTAATGCTCATTGACGTTGATTACTGCATATTCAACACAAGCAGGAGCCACATTTAGTTTCTTGTTGAGCAAGTTTTCATGGGAGTAACCAGAAAAAGTTGATAGAAAACTACTAGGTTTACATAATAAAAAATTTATTAACGCAGTTTGCATATGTGGTAGAATTTGGTGACCATTTTATTTAAAATTTTATTTGATTGCATGTAAATTATGACAATAAGTTTGTTTGTCTCTATACTTTACTTGTGTTCACTCCTGGACACTTGCTGTGGTTAGTTACCTCAATAGAGTGTATTATCTTGTGTATCCTAGCAAACATAATATCAGCTATTGGAATTCTCTCTTTCACTCTGAGCTGCAGGTGCCCCTGTGTTGTGAAGTTACCAACCAACTTATCTGAGATTTATTTAAGACTATACTGGCAAACTATTATCTCTGGGGAGAGGTGAGGTACAATAGCAAGCTTTTGAGAAATTGGTAAATAAACTATTGGGCTGCACCATCAAGTTGAACGCTTACGGACAATACACCTGTGATTAGTGGACAGGCAGATGGACGGTGGTGCCTACCACTCATGCAAAACCAAAGTATGTCAAGTATTCTACATCACACGATGAACACTGGAGAACATACAATCACATACAATGTAGTTTTTCTTAAAGTTAGATATGTAAATGAGAACAAAATATTCATTTCTACACAGTCAACAACTACAAGACAAAATTGTGAAAACCAAAAATTTACCATTACATGGTTTCTACTCCAACTGCAGTGATCTCAAATGTTATTAAATATCAATATCAAACTGTTATTTTAACTCTGTGTTTTGAAATTTACTACCATTTTTGTTGTTAATTTTTGACAGTTGAAATTTGGTAAACGAGGTCATTCAGTTCCACCAGTCTTTATTGAAAGGGGCAAAAAGCGGTAATGTTTTACATTGCTAACAGAAAGCTGATACATGCTTGGCATGTGAAATGACACTAGATGACAGGTGTGTTGTTGTGTTTGCTTCAGTGACAATGAAAGACAGGCAAGATGGTGAAAGCAAGTGTTATTATTGTTGTAACTTCTTCTTTGTTACTTAGAGCCATATGCTCTTTGGGTATTAGGCTTAACAGCTTAGGATAATTCTTTCTTAAGACTAGTTCAACTAGGTATTGTATAATAACTTTTTGTTGAGTCACAAAAGAGTCTGTGTGAATAATTCCCAAATGATTCAAATCTTGAAATAAGTCCAGTTTCACCATTTTAAAAATGTGTAAGAATTTTTTCAGTACAAAATCTGTTGCTGCCTGCCATTGATTAAGGCCTAATCTACACACATCCCTGGTTTTCCGACCTTGTCTAGTACCATATGTTTGAAACTGTTTGGTCCACGTCACTTTACTAAAACTTGATAGCTGGATGCTTCTGTTGTTGTCACATTGTTTTAATTGCCACTCTTCTAGGTGATCAAAAAATTCAAAGTCTGAGCCAATAATTAAACACGTTTCAAGATAAAAAAAAGTTGCACTGAGCTTTGGTAAAGCTCTTGTTATTGAAGTGCATATGTTACGAAAGTAATATTTTTTGATAATTGTCAACTCAGCTGTACATGTGAAAAAAAGAGGTCAAGGTCAAAAACAATATAGATATAACACACTTCCTCTGGGTAACTTTAAACTAAATTTCAATCGAGTTAAAACCTTTTTCCAATCTAATTTAAAGAGATGAACATTAACAGGATTTTAGCAAAATTCAGCATTTGTTTAGTAATATTCAAATAGTTCTATATTAGGATCTACTGATTGAAAGGCCGGAAAATATTTTAAAAAAGAAAACTGTTCACACAAACACCTGATAAAAAGAAAGGAACGAGGGATTGATTTGGCTGGAATTGAAACAGCTGTATCCAGTAAGACCCCATTGTCAGCTACAACCAAGTGAGGTATGACATATCTTAATAAACTTGGAGTTGTCCAACTACTAACAAGGAAAGATAACTCAAGTAAAATACAAGTTCAATCTTTAATTGTGTGTAAAATTTACAATAAACTCTTTTTTGTTTCAATAAAACTAGAGGTAGCAAGTCTTTTGCCGAAGGTTGAAGCTTTTGAATGGCATTAAAACATGCACCACATAGTTACTGTAAAATATTACACAGACTTTAATTTCTTGCAAGGACATACAGCTATAGGGTTGCAGTTTTCTAGCAGTAAAATTTAAAGGGATGCAGTAATTTATCACACAAAGAAAAAAGACCAGACAAAATGTACAACAATATGATACACTACATTGCCATGTATGTAAATGAACCAAATCTAAGAAGAGTTACAATTATACAGTGATTTAGGTAAATAAGTAATTGTTACAGTAATGTCTTCTGACAAAACATAGCAATTTAACTATACTACAAAAATAATATGACAACTATATTGTTGGCGTACTGAGATCTATGATGTTTATACAGCACACATAGACTTAACTAAATGTTTGCCAAATGCGTCAAAACTTGTTATGATACCTGGTATCGGAGACAAAGGAAGAACCGAAAAAAGAAGTAAGAAGTTGACTCAGAAGCAATCAGTTGTTTGAGGAATAGTGGCTAATGTAGAGACAAAAGAAGAATCGAGTGAAGGAATAGAGAGTTGTTGAGTGTTCTGGTCAAGAAGCATTTAGTTTTATGAGGAGCGGTGGCTACTGCAGGCCCAGAGTAGTCACTGGGTTGTACTAAGCTGTGCCTGATAGCACTTGGGCTATAGTTTATTTCCTGTAAATAATTGGTGTCCTAAATAAAAGCTGCAAAATCCTTTACACTTTAAACATTGAGCAGTTGACATTTTTAAGTAAGTGTCTAGACCTAAGTTAAGATTATAAGTACTCTCAAATGCAGAATACATCTTGTAAATTTTTACATCATTTACAATGATTGCTTTGGTGCTCAAGTACAAGTAGGCCATTTTAATGATACACTATTTTAGGTATGCACCATTTTTGCTATACACCATTTTAGTTATACACCATTTTAGTTATACACCATTTTAGTTATATACCATTTTAGTTATACACCATTTTTTTTATACACCATTTTGGTTATACACCATTTTTGTTATACACCATTTTTGTTCTGAAGTTTAATTAGGCAACACAGCGGTTAGTAAGATGACCATTTTATTACATTGAAAGTGGTGGATAAGCTATAGTCTGACTAGCTTCAATTATTTGTAAAATCGCTGTAAAAAGGGAACGCATCCTCGCGTCAATTCCTGCAGCACTACCATCCATGATGAATTAGATGTTTGTCATCCGCCAATAGTTTTATTTATGATTCAATCGGGAGAAGTTTTGTCTTTTGTAATTCTTAGACAGCACTTTCATATATACTAAACTCGGTAACACCTCCAAAAATAGAAAATCATATAATAAATAGCAGTAGCAGTAGGTATACAAATAGTTAACAAATCATACAGTAGAACAAGGTTAAAAGTAAATAGTGCCATCCCATGTGGCTAAAGGGCGGAGTCCTATCTTCATTGTCCAATCATAGACTCCATAGGGTTCCGAGGCTATATCTAGCCCGCGGTTGATATATCCGACGATCCAAATAACGGTACTTCCGGCTCCAAGGTTAGTGTAAGCTCCTGGATGGTTTTGGAGATCACCATATCAGATCACCAAATTTGAAATAAATGGGTGGCAGGTCCTGGACAAGAGGCATCACAAGGTTTGGTGAAGAGATTGTAGGTTGGTTACCAAGTTTTAGAAAACAAACCGTAGCTTCTGAAGCAAACAAGGAATAAAGAAGTATTGGATTGTAAAGTGGGTGGTTGTACAAAAGAAATTGAAATTATTCTTATATGAAAAGCATTTTATAATAAAAGTATAATGAATCCCGAATACTAAATTTCATGCTACATAACATACATTTCCATAAACACGTGTTATCTTTTCCATATTAAAACAATATAATTCATGGTTTATCACAGAAATGTACTTTTTTATGATTTAACACTTTTGACTGAGGCCACCAGTGCATCATTAGGGTCTCATATATTTCCGTTCAATTAAAGTAGGTGTGTTTTGTAGACTTTTATTTGTTAAACGCATTATATCAGCTGCAACCATAACTCTTACATGTACATTAGAATAAAAATTTATAAATTTGAATCTAGCACAGATAGATGTGAGATCCATGTACCAATCCTGTCTTGCAGTCAGAGCCATTTTGTTAGATGGAGACTACCATCAGCCACCACCCGAAGGATTTCTCATTGCACTCAAAAAGGATGCCAGAAGAGCCATAGATTTGGTGCTAAATTGGAAAAACTTACAATAATCACTCCATGGCCTAATGCTGTTGACAGCTTACCAATTATGTTATTACACCAAATGTAGTTGTTATATTGGTAAGCACCTGCTATTGTAGTTCTTATATTGGTAAGCACCTGCTATTGTAGTTCTTATATTGGTAAGCACCTGCTATTGGAAGGTATGCTGTTGAGTATAGAATGGAGGTAAGCTAAGTCTATACATGTAATATATCATACAACAAGATACCACAGTTTACAGCTAGGCTTGGAGCCTTGCCAAAGAACTTACTTTGCATGTCTTACTATACAAATATATGGATCAATAATTCTGTATTTTCGTTGAATAGCTACTTAAATCTTAACCATAATTTGATTACCACTTTACACCACTGCTCTCTCCCTCCTCTCTGCATATCCCTCCTTCTGTTCCTCCCTCTCCCTCCTTCCCTCCCCTTCCCTCCATCCCTGTTTTATAAGTTTTGCTTTTAGCGCTACATTGGGAGTGAAACTCTGTTAACCAGATGTTTTAGCTAGCTTTATTTGACCCTGTTGGGCTCCACTCTTGAATAGCTTCTAATGAGCCTTTTATATGATTTCAAAAATGTGTTTTCATTCACTCAAAGTAACTCAGACACCAAAAATTGATATCAGTACTCATCACTTAGGACCAATGTAGCATAACTTCAACATTGCATTGGAATGACGAAAAGTTTGGCAGCACTTTTATGTCTGATAAAAAAACTGAACTGATAAGTATTTGTTAATGAGTAATACAATAATAATTAAAGGGACTAGCTAAAGAAATGAGTTAACTAGCAAATTAGTTTGATGTTATAACAACAATAGTTTTAAAGTATAAATAACTGTAAAGAGCAATCTATTAGATGATATTAGCATTACCTAGCACTAGGATTATAATTGTTATTTTGGCTTCATCAGATAAAAGTCACATGATAAGATAAAAATTGCTATCATCATTTGAGCAGTGATATATCTGCTAGCTGCTATTGCAAGAACAAATAAAAAAGTTATCGTGTAAATATATAATATAGTAACAAAGATGAAATATCCTAATTGGCTACAACTAAAATGGTGCAGCCCAATAATCTTGCAATCCAATAATTGTTCAGTGGGTATTGCTAGTAAAAACTTTGGCTTCAGCCCAATTTTTGGTCTAAAACCCTTTTTTAAAAATGATGATAGTTTTGTACAATCTTGTCAGCAGCTCTTTAGACCCTACTTGTTTATTTATTAGCTGTGTTTTTATGTGGCTTAAGTTGTTGCTGACAATATGACGGCTGGCAGTGAACCATAGAATTTTCTCCCTTCCTAGAACGCTAATTGTAGGTGAAATATAACATGATTGGATGGTGACAGAGCGTACTATACAAATGTCACCAGCTGCTATCAACTGGTCGGCGTTTCAGAAGGGGAGATTATTCTATGGTTCAAACTGATCTACTCAACTTTATATTGTAACTCCGACTGAAATTAAATGCTTTGACGGGCATTGGTAACTGCAGCAAAAACAAGGACTTTTATGAACATAAAAGTCATGTCCTTGAACTCAAACACTTTGACAAAGTTGTGTTGGATTTGTTGAACAGAATTAAACTTCCACACTTGACCAAAAAAATCTTTATTGCACTAAAATTCAGTTAATTGATATTTTTATGCACAATTAAACAGGCAAATGTATTTTACTGGAGTTGACTTTCTTTTGCAATAGTGGGACAACTCCAAGTTTCATATCACTCGCTCACTGCTGATCTTTCAGTTCAACGCTGAGTCTATACAATCTATTCTTTAAGCATTACTTGTTATCAGGGTTAGTTGTAAATAGAATATCAATCTATTCATCGTATAAGACTTTTTTAAACATTTTCCTACTTTCCAATAAATGGATTGAGCTAATGAACTATTAAAACACTTTTCAAAAGCTGGTGAACTTATTTTGCGAATAGTGTTGATGTTTGCCTCTAAAGTTGGAATAAAACTGAATTTTGAAATTTGATTAAAAGTTTCAACGAAAAATTATTCAGAACAGATTGTTTATATTTAAGTGGTTGCAACCTCGATCTCAGTTAGTATGCGTGTAAAATATGGCCTGTGATCTTGCCAGTTAGTACATGTGTGATAATACAGTCCGAACTTTTATCAGTTAGTATATGTGTGTGATGTATAGCCCTTGATCTTATCAGTCAATGTGTGTATCAAATATAATCTGTGACCCCATCAGCGTGTTAAACATATTACTAGTTTTAGCCAGACAAAACAATCAACAGTTTAATATTTTCTATATGCAGTTAGAGCTCACCACAGAGAAGTGCCTAACCCTGATGTCTTATCGATTGCAATCAGTCTAAGCTGCCGCATCTCCGTGTCTCCATTTAATTTATTAACTATCCCTTCACTGGCTCTCATCTTAGAAATTGTTTCATCATCAAAAATACAACTCTTAAAATTTTAATCGACTAAATGAAGTTTGCCAAAAAGTTGAAATAACTGAAACTGATGATTAATATTTCCTAAACTAACGATGTGAAGTCTAACAATCTTGTATTCATTTTCTAGCGCAGTTTAGCATTGTTTTTTTATTCAACATACTGTAAATTGGGATCTTCTGCATATTTTTGGAATTACTGAAAACTGCAATTTACAACTGTGAAGTGAGAATACTCTTAGTGAAAAAACGAAAGTTGATAGCTCAATGTAGGAGAAGACAACTTGGCTTCTGGCTCCCTATAAGTAATTGGGGACTTGCAAAGAATTAATGTTAAATTGTCCCTTTGCTGACATCTCAAAAAAGATTTCTGCTTTTTCCTGCTATTCAATATTTTTAGTACCAAGTTATTTGCCAAGCGTCTGCCTCAGATTTTGGGTTGCGCTGCTGATTTTTATTTGCTGATAGATGAAACACTAAACGCGATTGTGTTATATCAAAGTGTGCAGTGAATGAAATGTGGCCTACTGACTTGGTCATGTGACCTTCTGGAACCAAATACTTGAGTGCCTACTTTATAACTTACAAAAAAAATTCATTTTCAACAGCTCATAACTGAGCAATATGGCAGACTACAGCTTTGAAGAGCCATTCATCGGAAACTTCAAAATGTATCGTAATTCTGTGAGAAATAAAACAAGGTAATAGAGGCCGAAATTTAGTGCTTTGAAAAGACCGTCAAGTAAAAATAATTCTGAAATATAAAATTTGTGTATCATTAAACTTTCGTAAGAAATTTTATATGATTAATAATCAGTTATTTAAACTATTAATTATTTCTAGAAGTTAACTATCATTATCAAACCGTAGTTTTAACGTTTGATCAATATTGAAAGAAAAAATATTATCAAAACTAATTATTTTATACACCTTAAGTGAAATCGACTACCCTTTTTCAAAATGAACATGTAATTCACTTCTATTGATTAACTATCGATGCTTCACAACAAAGCAGTGCATTGCTGAAACCATTAACTCAGCCCGAGGTGTTTGTGGAAACATAATTTGCTTATTTTTATCAATAACGGCTCACTCACATCATAACCAGTGCACCAAAAACAACCGCAGGTTTAAAAGAGTCAATACTGCGATTTCATTATTACCTGCCATTTGTCAGACTAATCATCAGGCTATATAGTTTTTAACTACAATACAATAAGGCAATTTCAGGTTTTTGGATGTTTGCCAAATATATAGTGGACTGTGCTCACTGTATGACAGTTATAAAAGGTAACTGGGTGCCATGAAAGTATACATTGTTACAGTACAGGGCTAGTAATATTTAGTTGACATAAGGCAAACATTTCAATACAGTTACGTGTTTTGTTAGTTTTTGTCTTTGGTGATTTTTAGCATTTGTCAAAACATTTTAAACCAAGTTTCAATAAAAACACTCAGCTTGTTAGAAAAATAGATTGTACCGGAACCAAGTCATGAATATTCTCACAAGCATTGCTGCAAAAGTTTTCTGTTGTAAACAAATAATTTTTGAGTGATTGCATAACTACCATTTCAGCAGATGAGAAATTGAATAAAACAAAATGCAACTTTGCTCTGAACGGCTTATCCTAATATGAAAGTGTGCTGGAAGACGCTGGCTACACTTTGATTATTTCACTTTGGGTTTTATTATTCAAAACAGTCAGAGTTTTAGTAAGAACCAAATAAAGTGCAGTAATCAAAGTGTGGCGAGCCTCTCCCAACACACTTTCATAGCCAATCTTTATTTGAGCTCATACTTATAGTTTATTTTAATAAAGTTTCAAGGTTTTATGAAGGTCAAGTGCACAATCTCAAGTACGAACGTAGCATATTGAGTATCATCTGAAACAAAGGTGACAAAGTCTGAAAATGCTCGTGAGTTTTTCAGGCGACAATAAGTATACAACTTCAGTGGATATCGTACATTCTATCATGTAATCCACAAATACTCCCAAGTGTATTCAGCCAATACCATGCAGATCATAATTCTATTTGGTACTTCATGTATAACTGGTTGGTTACAGTTACTTTTGAGGAGAAACACGACACAACGGTGTATCAGATATAGACTGAGGACTTGCATAATACCTTGAGCATAAATATTGATAGGGTATTGTGTTTAGCAGTTTTTCACAGCGTTAATAAAACAACCAATGATGATCGTACATGCAAAATCTTTCTCCTGTAAGATGAACATTTTTTGCAATATTCAAAAAAGATTTTAATACATTGTGTGTTATGTCATAGCTGGTACATCACCAGGTCTTATCTTACCATCTTTGCATCAGCTTTCAATGAAGAGAGTGCATCAAAAGCTCTTAACTTGCTGGCAACAATAGCTAGAAACAACAATCACATTTCCATTTACAATTCTTAGCTAATAATCAGAGATGCCTATACTTACAGGCCTGACATTAGAAGACAATAGAATGGTCTGATGGGACAATAGCATTTTACTCACTGCAATAAAATGTGTGGAGATAATTTCAGAGCTTGCTAATTCTACTAAAACCACAGCTTAGGTTCTTCTGCTATACAAGTTATGTAACTATTGGTACTTATTGAGTGTTTGGCATTACTAGCAATTGGCTGAAGATATAAAGTAATTTTGTGTTACCTGCTTTATTATAAAATGTGGGTTAGACACACGCTGATTGAAATAACAAAAAACTGAGCTACTTGCTGACCATTGCGTTCAATTTTATGCTGTAGTTGTCTTCTCTGTAACACATGTTGAAGTTGTCTTCTCTCAAGCATGTATTAAAGTTCTTTTCTATTATAAGAGCAAGCCCAGTTTACACTAGACATGGGTAATGTATTGCAGATTTTTTTTAATAAAAACATTCATTTGTCCGACAATCACTTAATAAATGGACAAAAGACCCCTAGGAGAATGTGGCATTATTTCTCTGAAAATCTGTAGATTGATAATAACTTACACGCACGTCATTAGCTTGTGCCTTGCCATGCCAAATGGTTTTGTATCAGGAAACAGTCTTAAGGAGTTCAAACTTTACATTAAAGCGCATGACAAATGTGATATCTCTAGTTTCCAATGACGAGGTTATTTAGAAAAACAAGTCCTAGTTTATCGATTACACCTGATCCATATGATGCATATCTAAAATCAAAGATTACATAACTTGACAGGTGTCTTTTTGTATTTGCCTGATTGAAAGCGGAACCAGCAGAGTGGGATATATGAGAAATAAGTTGTATGATCAAAGCTGTGCACTAGCTAGGAACTGGTTGATCTCTTCTGATATCTTATCTGGTAGGTACCAAAGTTGGATAGAGGATAATATCATCTATATATAGCTCTAATTCAATCTGTCACGTCCTGCTTTTTCAACTATTACAGCTTTTGAGGATACGACCATTCAATACAAATGGAATGCTCTAAAAATACTTGATATGATAATGGATATGATTAGACTGAGATCTTGCTGCTCTCACAAGTATTGTTAGATAAACCCCCCAGTATTGTATGAGTTTTCTGGCTATAAAATAAATGTAGCAGTCAAAAACTGTTCTCAGTCAAACAATAGATCTCTTACGCAAATTCTGATGATTTCAATCATGTAAAGCTTCATAATCATTGTTGATATGAGACTGTATTTTTTATGCAAAATAGGGTAATTCTTGAGTGAATGTTTATTTGAAAACATTCTGCATTTTTTTTCTTCCCCTGAGTTTTTTGTTGCAGTCTGTTTTATAAACTTTAAATTAATTATCAATGGTGAATAGTAGGTAAAAAGAGTTAGTTTACATCAAGTCAAAGCCACAAAGTATAAGCTGTTTAGGGTGAGTTATATAATATATACCAACGATCTTCACCTTCAACTACTCTCTTATTAACTACTTCCAAACAACTCAACTAGCAAGGATGCTGCCATCTAGCCTGAATTTCATCTGCTATTTAATTTTTTGTGTGAAAGAGATTGCTTCAATATAAAGCTTAGAGACAACGGCCAACTTGTATTAGCTTGATAAAAAAATGTACACTGGAAGTAAAAAATAATAAGTATTTGTTTAACTTGACAGATGCTTGTTTGTTTGTTTGCTTGTTTGTTTGTTTGTTTGCTTGTTTGTTTGTTTTTTGCTTGTTTGTTTGTTTGTTTGCTTGTTTGTTTGTTTCCTTGCTTGTTTGTTTGTTTGTATGTTTGTTTGTTTGCTTGTTTATTTGCATGTTTGTTTGTTTGTTTGTATGTTTGTTTGTTTGCTTGTTTGCTGGTTTGTTTGTTTGTTTGTATGTCTGTTTGTTTGTTTGTATGTTTGTTTGTTTGCTTGTTTGTTTGTTTGCTTGTTTGTTTGTTTGCTTGCTTGTTTGTTTGTTTGCTTGCTTGTTTGTCTGTTTGTTTGCTTGTTTGTTTGTTTGCTTGCTTGTTTTTTGCTTGTTTGTTTGTTTGCTTGTATGTTTGTTTGTTTGCTTGTATGTTTGTTTGTTTGCTTGTTTATTTGCTTGTTTGTTTGTTTGCTTGTTTGTTTGCTTGTTTGTTTGCTTGTTTGTATGTTTGTTTGCTTATTTGCTTGTTTGTTTGTTTGTATGTTTGTTTGTTTGTTTGCTTGTTTGTTTGCTTGTTTGTTTGTTTGTATGTTTGTTTGTTTGTTTGTATGTTTGTTTGTTTGCTTGTTTGTTTGCTTGTTTGTTTGTATGTTTGTTTGTTTGCTTGTTTGTCTGCTTGTTTGTTTGCTTGTTTGTTTGTTTGTATGTATGTATGTTTGTTTGTTTGTTTGTTTGTATGTTTGTTTGTTTGTATGTTTGTTTGTTTGCTTGTTTGTTTGCTTGTTTGTATGTTTGTTTGTTTGTATGTTTGTACAGTGTCTCAAGGACAACCCTAAAGACGGTTCTCATAAGCTTGTGTGAGCAGCACCATATACCTATGCCTGCTGTTAAGCCGGTTTCGGAAAGGCAGAAAAGATCAATTACTAGTATGGCTACATAGTTATTATGGAAAGTGCAATCCAGCTAGAGATCACATTATTTTATGTCCATATCCAACCTGGCAGAATGTGCTTTGGGAACCAAGTACTCTGCTCACATCAGGGATCAAAGACAAAGTCTACTAGACCGAAGTTGTATCAAACTTGTCTAAGAATTCTGTATCAACCTGCAATGATGATTGGAGGCATATTACATCAATACAGTATTTAATTCTTACTAGATCTATCTCAAATTGGTAAGTATTTGTAGTTAAAATTTAATTATTGACAACTCAAAAATTCAATGAGCACTGATAACAATGTATTTCACTTTGTAACCGATAAGTAACTTATGTTGGGGGCTCGGTTTAACTCACATAAAGTTTGGCACAAATATCTAAAGTATTCAAGTAAGATTAAAATTAGCATTAGAACTTGATACTAGTTAGACTCTCTCTATTGTAGTCTATAATTGTTTGTCGTAACCTCATTAAATGGTACGCTTATATTCACTTATATTCACATAAGACAAACACAAGTCAAACCAAAATTTTTGACGACTATACTAAAAAATAAGTGAGCAATTTACTAGAAAACTTGATGAAAAAGTTTAATTTTTTCTTAAAAATATTATAGTACCAACAGAGTTTTATTTATCATAACCATTAAAAACAAAATATTTTCTGCCAACCAAAAATAAGCTTGAAACACGCTCAACCAATCACATTAAGACTATTCACGATCTATGGCCGCCAAACAAAAGGCAATAAAAATCAGATTGACAATAAATTTAATCAATAAACAATTGTTCTGCTCAAAAGTCGTGGAACAACAAAATGTGGTTTACTGAATAAAAATAATGATCAAAGAGCATATGTTTATATTTTTCATGGGTGGTGTGTGAAACTTAACACTAATTAAAGTTTAATGAGCGAGTCTAATTTTGTCATTTTGAAAGACAGTTCTCTTTATCTTCTAAAATGTCATGAGAGAAATGCATTTCTGAAAAATATACTAAATCAATAAAACGAACTTGCAAACTATACTAATTCATAATGATCCCATTTTTTGTTTTTTGTTGATTACTTTCAAATTTGGGAGTTATCTTTTTCTAGATTTTATTGACAATCCACAGAATCTACAGCAATTATAATATTCTAATCTAAACTACTGTTCCCTTCCATATACGATGTACTGACTAATGAACATCTAGTATTTTTAGAATCTTTGTTCGTGGAACTTGTCGTGAATACTCTTATTGTTAGTTACTCTCTCATGTCACGTAACGCTATATTTTCAAATGTATTCGGTTAGATTTGGTTTGCAATCAATTTTTCAAATAACTTGCAAACTTTTATAGAGCTACTACAATCCGTTATTTTGTTTTCAAGTGCATTGCAAATCATAAATATTTGTTCGTGTTTTGTTCAAGTGTTCCATTGCCAAATACCTTCCAGTATGAATGGAATTTTTATTAATTATATTTTAGGTAATTAAATCTTTTTTTACTATAAAATTAAACTTCAAAAGTTAAACTTTTGGGTCTTTGCACAAAAGGAAGTAAATAAATAAAACAACTTGGTTTAATTTTCTTTTAGTTATGTGAGTGAACTTGCAATGAAATCACAACGATAAGAAAACATTAAAAGATTACGAAATAATTGGATCGAGTCTATAATTTTGAATTTTTTAGGAATAATAGTTTCTGCATAAAATACTGAGTCAAGTAGATTTCTCATTATATTTACCAAACAACAAAAAAATAACATCGAAAGCTTAGTTTAGGTGATCCAACGATGAATGAATGGCTTGGTAGATTTCCATCGAAGTTGGAAAGAATACCAGCTAGAATTTGGTGAAATTGATGAAGAACATTGGCTAGGGAATGACATCATAGCCAAACCAACGCCCCCAAACCCCAGCAAAGAGGTAAGGGTAGACTTGGAGGACTTTATCGATGTGGGTGTCTATGCACAGTACTCTACTATCAACATTGGCGATGAGCTAACCAGCTATGAGTTGGATGTCGATGGATACAGATACCTATGTAAAAAGAATTCCACTTGTAGTTTTGTTAACCTTACCATTTTTATAGGAGGATGTCTCAATCCATGAAAAATTCAAAGTTTGGCGAAAATACTTTTTTAACGACACCTGTTTTTTGGGCCAACTTGACGGTTGACAAAGATCCAATGAACTACAAATTACAGCCAGTAGTAATTAAAAGAGATCTTCTAATGGCTTTGAGAGTCATAGTAACAACAAAAGCCAAAGTTTTGATGAAAATGTTTCAATTCATGCAATAAGCAAGTAAATGAGTTGCAGAGCAAAACCACAAGTGTGAGTGGGCTTTATTCATACGTAGATATTCACATTCATATTCATACGTAGATAAATATTAGTAAACTCACCAATTAAATGTGTAATAAATCGCAGTTTCTGCAGAAAAAGAACATAAAACAATAAATAGTAAAACTACCTCAAGTTTTCGAGCTATCAAATGTGTTAATCAAACGAATGTAAATATACCACAATTTTAAAACTTTCATTCTAGAAACCAGAAGTTAAAATTGACCGGCAAAAAATAAGCAAATTATTATTGACGCTTCTAAAGTAACTTGGGAAAAGATGCAATATTGATAATTTGGAGGTCAACAAAATTATTCACCATAACTAGTCTTGAAGCTACCACTGCAATGCCTCTCATGTTGTTGATTACCCAAAACACTTTTATAGATAATCAATGTGCTATTTACGTAATATTGGAGCAAATTCAGGTAATGATGGTTTAACAAAATATTTAGAACAAGTACACCTCAATCTATCAATTATCTCCCAGTTAAACTATTTACAGCCTTTGATCTTATCATTTAGCAGCTGTGTCAAATATAGCCTGTGATCATATCAGTTAGCAGCTGTGTCAAACATAGCCTGTGATCATATCAGTTAGCAGCTGTGTCAAATATAGCCTGTGATCATATCAGTTAGCAGCTGTCTCAAATATAGCCTGTGATCATATCAGTTAGCAGCTGTGTCAAATATAGCCTGTGATCATATCAGTTAGCAGCTGTGTCAAATATAGCCTGTGATCATATCAGTTAGCAGCTGTGTCAAATATAGCCTGTGATCATATCAGTTAGCAGCTGTCTCAAATATAGCCTGTTATCATATCAGTTAGCAGCTGTGTCAAATATAGCCTGTGATCATATCAGTTAGCAGCTGTGTCAAATATAGCCTGTGATCATATCAGTTAGCAGCTGTGTCAAACATAGCCTGTGATCATATCAGTATGTCAAACTAATTATTAATTCTAGCCGAACAAAGCAATCAACAGTTTAATATTTTAGATAAATAATTAAAACTCACCACAGAAAAGTGTCCAGCACAAAAGTTTTATCCCCATTTAATTCATTAACTCTCCTTTCACGAGCTCTCATCGTAGAAGTTGTTGCACCGATGAAGAAGACAACTCTCAGAGTTTCACTTGGTAAAATGTAGCCGCGGCGGCTCTCAAATGGTAGAGTTTGTAGTGATGTGCGGGGTTTGGGAGAGAACTGTCCCCCTCCCACCATCACCAGAGGCCACCCTGGCTACATAAAATCTAGTTTGCAAAGAGCTGAGGAAATCTTTGACAAAATACCATTGAACGGTTTGCACTGACTGAACATGACGAGTCCTGTTTCCTCAATGAGCCAAGTGGAAGTTAACAATGCAGTATCAAATGAAGAAATTTGTAGTATAGTATGACATCTTTATATTAAACATAATGGAATCTGGCACTTCCAGTCCATTTTCAGCATTACTAATAACCTCACTCATAAAAACTTTCACATTACCATAGATTTTACTTCTGATGGCTCCAAAAGTACTCTGAGAATTGCAAAAACATGTACATGTATATTGTTAGAACATTTCTTTGTTGGCATCTCAACAGATGCTATTTCTGGCTATTTTTTGCAATCCTATATTTTCAGCACTAAATTATTTGCCAAGCGTCCGCCTCAGATTTTAGTTTGCGCTGCTGATTCTTATTTGCTGATAGATAAAACACTAAACATGATTCTGTAACATCAAAGTGGGCAGTGAATGAAATGTGACCAACTGACTTGGTCACATGACCTTCTGGAACCAAATACTTGAGTGCCTACTTTATAACTTACAAAAAAGATTCATTTTCAACAGCTCATAACTGAGCAATATGACAGACTACAGCTTTGAAGAGCCAATCATCTGAAAGCTCAGAATGTCTTCTAGTTCTCTGAGAAATTGAAACAGAAAGATGCCATTTAAACAAAGTAATGGAGGCCAAAATTTAGTGCTTTGAAAACTTCAAATACGAATAATTACGAAAGATAAATTTTGTGTATCACTCAACTTTCGTATAAAATTTTAAATAACCAATTATCAGTTATTGTAATTATTATTTATTTCTACAAGTTAACTATCATTATCAAACCGTAGTCTTAACGTTTGATCAATATTGAAAGAAAAAATATTACCAAAACTAATTATTTTATACACCTATAAGTGAAATGGATTACTCTTTTTCAAAATGAACATGTAATTCAATTCCATTGATTATTCATCGATGCTTCACAACAAAGCAGCCCATCGCTGAAACGATTCATTCAATCAGCCCGAGGTGTTTATGAAGACATGATTTACTTATTTTTATCAATAATGGCTCACTCACATCATAACCAGCGCACCAACAACAACCGCAGGTTTAAAAGAGTCAATACTGCAACTTCATTATTACCTGCCATTTGTCAGTCTAGTCATCAGGCTATATAGTTTTTAACTACAACACAATGTGGCAATTTCAGGTTTTTGGATGTTCGCCAAATATATACTGGACTGAGCGCTCTGTTTGACAGTTATATAAGGTCAGTGGGTACCATGAAAGTATAGATTGTGACAGTACCTGGCTGGTAATATTTAGTTGACATGAGGCAAATATTTCAATACTCAGTCATGTATTTTTTTTGTCTCTAGTGATTTTCAGCATTTGCCAAAACATTTTAAACAAAGTTTCAGTCAAAAAACTCAGCTTTTTAGAAAAACAGATGAATATTCTCACAAGCATTGCTGCAAAAGTTTTCTGTTGTAAACAAATAATTTTTGAGTTCTTGCATAACAACCATTTCAGCAGATGGAAACTTAATGTAAAACATTATGTAACTTGGCTCTAAACAACTTATTCTAATATGAAAGTGTGCTGGAATATGCTGGCCCATCGGTGAAGTATACTTCATCCGTGGACTGGCCACACTTTCATTACTTCACTTTAGGTTTTATTATTCAAAATAGTCAGAGTTTTAGCAAGAACCAAATAAAGTGCAGTAATTAAAGTGTGGAGAGCCTCTTCCAACACACTTTCATAGCCAATCCTTATTTGAGCTCTTACTTATAGGTTATTTTAATAAAGTTTCAAGGTTTTATGAAGGTCACGTGCACAATCTCAAGTACGAACGTAGAACTTTGAGTATCATCTGAAGCAAAGGTGAAAAAGTCTGAAAATGCTCTGTAATTTTTCTAAGTTGCGATAAGTATACAGCTTCAGTGGATATCGTGTGTTCTATCATGTAATCCACAAATACTCCCAAGTGTATTCAGCCAATACCATGCAGATCATAATTCTATTTGGTATTTCATGTATAACTGGTTGGTTACAGTTACTTTTGAGGAGAAACACGACACAACGGTGTATCAGATATACACTGAGGACTTACATAATACCCTTGAGCATAAATATTGATAGGGTATTGTGTTTAGCAGATTGTCACTGCGTTAATAAAACAACAGATGATGATGATTGTACATGCAAGAGTATATGCTCCTATAAGATGGACAGTTTTTGCGATACAGATATTCAAAGATGATTTCAATACATTGTGTTATGTCATAGCTGGTACATCAAAGGGGTTTCCCTATATCATTTCCTCATCAGCTTTCAATAAAGAGAGTTCATCAAAACACTCATAACTTGCTGGCAACACTGGCGAGGAACAACAACCACATTTCCATTTATAATTCTTAGCTAATAATCAGAGATGCCTATACTCACAATCCTGGCATTAGAAGACAATAGAATGGTCTGATGGGACAATAGCATTTTACTCACTGCAATAAAATGTGTGGAGATAATTTCAGAGCTTGCTAATTCTACTAAAACCACAGCTTAGGTTCTTCTGCTATACAAGTTATGTGAGTATTGGTAACTTGGTGAGTGTTTGACATTACTAACATTTGGCTAAAGATATAAAGTAATTTTGTGTTACCTGCTTTTATTATAGCGTTTGGGTTAAAGCTATGCACTAGCTAGATACTGATTGATCTCTTCTGATATCTTACCTGGTTGATACCAAAGTTGGAGAGATTACAATTCCATCTACAGATATCTCTAATTCAATCTGTCACGTCCTGTTTTATCAACTATTACAGCTTTTGAGGATACGACCCTTCAATAGCTACAAATGGAATGCTCTAAAAAATACTTGATATGATAATGGATATGATTAGACTGAGATCTTGCTGCTCTGCCCAGTATTGTGTGATAAACCACCCACTATTGTATGAGTTTTCTGGCTATAAAATAAATGTAGCAATCAAAAACTGTTCTTCATCAAACAATAGATTTTTTATGCAAGTTCTGATGATTTCAATCTTGTAAAGCTTCATAATTATTGTTGATATGAGGCTTTATTTTTTATGCAAAATAGGGTAATTCTTGAGTGAATGCTTATTTGAAAACCTTTCGTATTTTTTCTCCCTACGATTCTTTTGTTGCAGTGTGTTTCACAAAAATTTATTTAATTATCAATGACAAATAGTAGGTATAAGATAACATCCTTTACATGAGGTCAAAGCCACAAAGTATAAGCTGTTTATAGTGAGTTATATAATATATACCAACTATCTTCACCTTCAACTACTCTCTTATTAACTACTTTCAAACAACTCAACTAGCGAGGATGTTGCCATCTAGCCTGAATTTTATCTGCTATTTAACTGTTTATGTGAAAGAGATGTCTTCAATACAAAGCTTAAAGGCAGCTGCCAACTTGTAGCAACTTGATCAACAGAATGTACACTGGGAGTAAGTAAAAACTAATAAGTATTTGTTTAACTTGACAGGTGCTTGCTTGCTTGTTTGTTTGCTTGTTTGTTTGTTTGTATGTTTGTATGTTTCTGCAGTGTCTCAAAGGCAACCCTAAAGACGGTTCTGATAAGGTTGTAGCTTGTGTGAGCAGCACCCTATACCTATGCCTGCTGTTAAACCGGCTACTCTTTCGTTATTATGGAAAGAGCAATCAAGCTAGACACCACATTATTTTATGTCCATATCCAACCTGACAGAACACGCTTTGGGAATTGAGTACTCTGCTCACATCAAAGATTAAATACAAAATCTACTAGACCGAAGTTGTATCAAACTTATCTAAGAAATCTGTATCAACCTGCATTGATGATTGGAGGCCTTACAGCAATATAGCATTTAATTCTTACTAGATTTATCTCACATTGGTAAGTATTTGTCGTTAAAATTTAATTATTGACAACTCTAAAATTTAATGAGCAGTGATAACAATTCCTTTCACTTTGTAACTGATAAATAACTTATGTTGGGGGCTCGGTTTAACTCACATAAAGTTTGGCACCAAACTCTAAAGTATTCAAGTAAGATTAAAATTAGCATTAGAACTTGATACTACTTACAATCTCTCTATTAAAGTGTGTAACTTTTTTGCCGTAGCCTCATTAAATGGTACGCTTAAAATCAACTTATATTCATATAAAACAAACACAAGTCAAACACTCTTGGGTTTTTAGTGATTAATTAAAACGTTTACTAAACCACTTACAATATTTGGAGAAGATTACTTGGAACCTATGCTAAGCCTGCTGGCTCGCTGCAGGCTTCAATTCTAATGTACCATTTAATTTAACCTTAAATGATATAATAAAACCATATTTTGTGACTTTTTACAAGAAATTTTTATTATATGGAAGATTAAATATGTTGATATAGAAAATCGATCAATTGAACTTCGAAATCTATATAGAGCTTGGGTAGAAGTGTGCAGACAACTTCAAATTCAGAGCATGCCTTGTATTTCCACCGTTTCATTTTGCAATTTTACGCAGCAGTTCTGTCTCTTTCTTCTATACTTACAGTTACTGATGTATATCACATGGCACTGAAGACTCTAAGTATTTGAATGAGATCCTTTGTCAATAGAGATGATTAAATGGACTCACTATAAAACGCCTCACATCGGTATAACGGAATCATTCTTCCCTCTGTCTGACAGCGAAGTGAACAGCTGCTCAACATGAAGACAGCCATGATTTGGGTGTTTACTGTATTGTTGTTTGCACTCTACACAGAGGCAACCGTTATTGTGAGTATAACTTTTCTACATGCATAAAACACTCTTTTATTTTGAAGCAGTTCTAAAAAAATATGTATTTTTCAAGTTGATTAAAAAGTATATCAATAAAATAGCAACAAACTATTTATAGTTTCATTTTCAAACAGAAGAAATATTGGCTTTTGAACCAAATTACTAGGTTACAGCAGTGTATAAACCTACTATGTAGTGTTATAAATAGTAGACTGATTTGTTCTTACAAACAATTATATGTATTTAACAGGGTAGTGCTGAGTACAATAGTTACTGTGAGACTCTAGATAAACATCTACCTAAATCCTGTCTTGATTTCTTGTGTCTTGGATTCACAACCGATGGTGTCTACACTGTCTATCCAACAGAAGATGAAGTCTACTCCATTGATGTCTTCTGTGACCAAACATCTGATGGAGGTGGTTGGACAGTGAGTAATCAACCTCTTTTGATAATTGCGCTAGAAGAGTTACTGTAAAACATCAATCATGAGTTAAGAGATGAGTAAACACTACCCGTGTGAATAAAACCATTATTGTGCTCAAGATTGTAACAGTAACAAAGAGCTAAAAGTTTTGATGGCTCTACACAGAACTAAATAAAACATTTAATAACAAGCCTAGTAAAGAAGAGCCTCTACTGCTTTGTAAAATTATTATATTGCCAACCGAAGTTTTTCTACTGTCGCTATTTACAAGCAAATAATTTTCAAGCAACATTTTTCCAGTTATATTTACATTGTTACTCACTCTCTCATGCAGTGTAACTCATATATTCTGGTAATTCAACTGGACTTGGTTTGCAATCAAACTTCAAAATAATGTGCCAACTTGAAGAAAATTCTATTTCAAATTCGTTTTTTTTGTGTTCAAGAGAATTGCAAGTCACCGAGCTCTTGTTAGTGTTTTAATTAAATGTTCCTTTGTAAAATCTCCTTTGGATGTGTTTTGTGTTTTATTTTGGGCAGATAATTCTTTTGGTACTCGAAAATTAAGCTTCAAGAGTTAAATTTATCAGGTATGCCTAGAAAATTGGTTTGATCAACTAAAACAGTTTTTTGTTTCTGTTAGTTATTAATGAATTTGCGGTAGAATCACAGCTGTAATAAAACTGTTCAAAGTATCGCAAAAAATTTGGACCAGGTTCATAATTCTCATTATTTTATGAAAGAGCACCTGTTATGCAAAACTTTGGAGTGATGAAAGTTCTTCCTAACAAACATTTACTTCAGGTGTTCCAGCGACGAATGAATGGCCTCGTAGATTTTTATCGCAATTGGAAAGAATACCAGCTAGGATTTGGTGAAATTGATGAGGAGTATTGGCTAGGAAACAACATCATAGCCAAACTGACGTCTCTGAACATCGAAAATGAGCTGAGGGTGGATTTGGAAGACTTTGACAATGTGCGCGTCTATGCACAATACTCTACCTTTACTGTTGGTGACGAATCATCCAGCTATGAGTTGGAGGTCAATGGATACAGTGGTAATGCAGGTAATTTTTACAGCAACTTATCTACCTTATAAAGAGAAGTCGTGTCTGTCTGTTTGTTTGTCTGTGCACATTTTTTAGCCCAACTCTCAGTCGTAACAAGATCATTCGGCGACAGAAACTGATTCCCGGTAATTAAAACGAACAGTCCCAAAAACAGTTTTCCTGCCACACATGCTAAACGCACAACGCCTGTGAATTAACGTAAATATTTCATAACAACAGCAATTCTCCGGCGTGGACGTAGTGCCTGCCGCAATTGCGCTTTGTACTGATAGGAGCCGCGGCTATTAACAAACGATGCTTCGACACGTGGCTTCTCCGTAACGACCCGTTGTGCTATACTATTTACTCAAAACACCTATAGGCTATAGACTACAGGTCTTTGCTTTTTTCCATTACCAACGTGCGTATCGAACACGGATGTTCCACTTGCCGGTGATTTCAATTCACTTTCACTGTTGTTTGTTATGTTTTACATTTTATTTTTAAATAATAATCTAAAATAAAGTTTATTATTATTCGTAGCTACTTTATTATTATTTGTTCTACTTGGCAAGGAGACGAAAAATATCAACATATGTACATGGCTACATCTGAAGAAAATATATAACTCTGGTGCGTATTTCCATTACATATAGATGAAAATTTTACATATTTACAAAATATCAACAAGTGTGTTGCACTGTTGGCTTAGGAGTAAGACTGAAAAAATGATTGTTCTTGAGCATTTGGCTTCTATATATTCTTCTTACTATGCTGCTCTTTTCCGGACCTGTACCTATTGTTGTTATTTGTTGTCTTCAGTTCTATGTCCCCCATTCTACGAACTTCATCACAACAGTAATTTTAATTTATTCTTTCACTTTCTCTCAGAGAACTATTCAAAGCCATGGCCTACAATTGATGCACATAACTACTGCCACTGATTTGAATTCACTTTCACTGTTGTTTGTTATGTTTTACATTTAATTTTTAAATAATAATCTAAAATAAAATTTATTATTGTTTATTAATGTTTATTTATTCGCATCTACGAACAAACATGCGAGCTGCAGCTCTTGGAGATATCACTGCAAATGAATTCGCCCGTGCTCTACTACGTGTTGGTAATGGTTTGCTACCGGTCAGCCCGGATGATGGCCACTCAGTAATTCAAGGGTATGGCACCATTGTTCAATCTCATCAAGAGCTCACTGACAAGGTTTATCCAGACAAGAGTAAGAAATAACATGAAGCATCCATGTACACTTTGCATGCAAGAAAGTATTATCTATATGCCATTGTATTAGGGGTTGTCTGATTAGTGAGGCTGATTACATAACTTCTCATATCTTTACAATTGGAGCTTGCACTTCAAATTGGTCAACTTTGGAAGTCCACAATAATGGATTGTTGCATGCATGATTCGTTGGTAACGGGTAGTCATTGCGGCTAGTCTATATATAAAAGAAATGTTTGCCTGTTGTATGTGCTTCTTTGAGTCTGACTACCTTCATAAGAAAACGCACTCAGTCTGTGAAAGATTCCAAAATTTTGCAAAAAAGTATGAAGTTTTACAGAGAAAGTAAACTGCTGATAATTAGAATGGAAATATAAATAGGATTTTTTTCATGCTTTGTTTCATTTGTCCAAACTGAAAGTTGCCAAAGTTTAAATGAACTGCATAGTAGAGCCATTAAACAGCAAGGCAGAAATTTCATAAGCCTAACAATAAATATTAATACTAACCATAATAGTTTGGACTAAAAGTTTTGAGTTCATGCAATAGTCAGCTAATCAAATTTGGGAAAACACCGCAGTCGAACGTTTTAAAAAAACAATAAATGAATCTTCATATTTCAATCGATATTGGAAGTTTACTGATTAAATGTGCAGAAATAAGTTTCAAAGTGAAATATTCTGCAGTATCTTATGGCACAAAAAACAATGAATCTATTCGAATTTAGTAATAAAAAATGCTAATTACAATATCATATATGGAGTTGAGAGCCTTAAATTATATCGTTAGTTGCTTGCATAAACAAACGGAAGTAGAGAGTTGCCTTCTCTCGGCTACATTAGTTTAAACAATGATGTATATTCTCTTCATCTAAGTTAATAGAATTGAGCCAACGTTTTTTCGATTTTTTTGCGTGCCACAAGCAATTACGTTGTTACTACATTGACTAGTTAATATCTCTTTTATGTGAAAGTACTCCTATTTTGGAATAAACAAACTAGAAATGCATAGCCTGTAATTGTTAAGCCCGGGCTACACATTTTATAGTTTACAAGGACACTGTATATTTCGGTAGGTGCTACACAGTGATATTTTTTCTATGGTGTCATTTGATCGATGAGGAGTTGTCACCTCTTTCATTATTTTCTAGCCAATAGGATCACCCTAAATAACCAGTTTTAAGCCTACTGTCAGTTTTCGGTTGAAATTAAATATGTTTTTTTCATAACAATAATAATTATCTAGATAAAATGCATTCTTCTAGTTGAAATTATTTATTATTGTTTTTTTCATAACAATACAAATAATTATTTATTAAAAAACAATTAGTTGTGCCAAGCCAACTAAAATTGAAGGCTGACATTATTAGAATTACAATTCTAAATGCTCCATGATAGATACTATGTGGTCATTGGTAAATGATGTTGGTTGGTGCCATATTTATTTGTATCATATACGTTGCTACGAACATGCATACATGCGATGCACGAGGAGTGAAGCTCTCCTAAGCTTCGAGAGATTGCCTCACTGCAGCTACCAATCACAATCAGTTATTTACTACGCACCATGTAAAACTAAACGTGAAATTTTAGCATGTTACTCTCAAGGCATGTTTATCAACTTTGATCATTGAAGATTGTGTTCATTTTTATTGATTTTACTTGCTCTCAGCTTTCTTTCCTTGGCTTAATTACTCCTGTTTACAAAAACTACTGTCTTTAACAAACCCACTCATAATTTTTGTGTATTAATATTATAGTATTGTCCATTTCCCATTTCCCTTTTCCTTTCTTCTACTGTCTCCAGTTACCACCCTGTCAAATTAAAAAGTCTAAAACTTTTGCAGGAGATGGTCTCAGTAGGCATGGAAAAAAAAAGTTTTCAACTTACGACTATGACAATGATCTGTCGAGTAGAGAATGCGCTGAGGAATTTAAAGGAGCTTGGTGGTACGGGAACTGTCATGAGGCAAACCTTAATGGAAAATATCTTAGTGGTACGCACTCTAGCTATGCAGATGGAGTCAACTGGAGACACTTCAAAGGATACTACTATTCTTTGAAAGTCACCGAGATGAAGTTCAGAAAGCAGCTCTAAATTATGTCCTTGAAGATGATTTTGGTTCAAAAATATATGAAGACTTTTTAAATGATGTCAATTTTACTTTGTCCGTAAGCTTGTATTTTCAATAAGAGATGTAACATCCTATAAACTAACATTGGACTAGATTTCACATTATTGATCTGGTAAAACATTTACCAGGTTTTGCGGTAAACTTGTTATAATTTTATATATTAGGTAACACTATTACATCGTAATGAACTAACCATCCTTACTCTCTACTTGTCTCATAACTGATGTATTCTTTTATATTGTTGCCACAAGTTAGCTGTGTATCCAAACATTCGCTGCGCTGTTGCAACGACAATAAAATAATACTGCAAATAACAAATCACTGAATGTTGCTTCAACTTGAGTTGACTATAACTTCTCTGAAACCCACAAAGCAGATCGTACTTGTTGTGGCTTTTTGCATATTTTAATCACTTTCCATTTGCGTAGTTGAAGCAGCTAAAGCAATAAAATTGGTTTCAAAAGAATGATAAAGTTTAGCTCTACCATTATGTATAGGTATTATTCTGTGCTTGGACAAAACAAAAGTGTTATACGTCAGCTCTTTTATGCTTTAGTGGCAACATGGCCAGAAACCACTAAAACATGGCAAAGGATGGATTTTTACTTTACAGCAAAACATAGTTCTGAGACGTAAATGAAATTGTGTGTAGGGAAAAAAAGAGAATTTAACTCTCAATGAGTTGTTCACAATAACCTTGTGCATTAAACACAAAAACCCACAAAACCTCAATAAAAAGCTATAAAACCACATCAACTACATCGGGCAGTAGCAACTTTTTGATCGTCTTTTTATGATCTGTTGCAAAAGTTGTGTTTTTTTATACAGGTCTTTTTTCATAAGAGAGGTAAACAAAGAACAATCTCTTACAAGGTTAAATTTTGCAGTTAATAGTCAAATACATGTGATTGCAATCAATATAAGATATATGCTGGTAAATAGTATAATAATTAGGTAAATGTTATGTAGGAACCTCTGTGTTAAATGTTCTTTGCCGGAGACATGTAAATAAATTAATGAGTTACACAAAGTTGGTGCTCATGTCACCGGCAATTTTTGTGAGTTGTTTTCTCTTGTTGGTCTTTGGTTGCCCTTCGTGACAATAAGAACAATCATAAAAAACGTGAAAAGTTTCAATATTATGTTAAGCATTTAATACTGTTCAAGAAAGTAATCACAGAAGGGATTGATTTGTAGTGGATTTTGGGGGTCTACTAATCCAATAACTACAACACTGCCACCAGCTGAATGCCTCGTTTGCTGGTGCAGTCAGGTTGGTAGCTGCCTATGGCCTTGTGCCACCCGTTACCTCTCTCCAAGAGGTAACCCTGTGCCAGTATGACTTCGAATCTGAATTGAAGGAGTATTCTCAACTCCACAACAAGTAAAGGGCTCTCGGCTCAGTCGTATTACTCAGTGCTTTTGAGTGGAATGCATTTATGCTACACGAAAAATAATAGTAAAGTACAAGATCCAATACAATACAATGAATTATGGCAGAATTTCTGATTTTTATAGACACAGCATAGGGAGCAAAAAATACAATTGCCCAATAAAACATAAACAGAACATCATATAACATAGCAAACCAACATACAATATAAAAATACTAGCAAATGAAATACAGAAAATGAGTAACCAGCAAGTGGGGCCAAGAAGTAGCGGGTGGAGCCAAGGGCTCATTAGTCAATCCTGAGTTTCTGCACTTCCTGTGGTAACTTTTTTGTCTTTGTAGCCTTTAGTCCTAGGTTTGGTCAAATATACAAGTAGGTGTACGATGGATACGAGCTTGTTAGTCCTCCGAGGCTATTTTGGTTCTTCAGTCTCTGGCAGCCATCTTGCTACCGGGCCGGCGTAACTTCCCAGAGCTGGGATACTTGGCATATACAAGCCAGGATGTTTGGGATGCATATCAATTATTGTTCTGGCCATCCAATGACTATAAATTTGATGCCAGAATAATCGGCAAGTAAGCGTGCACAATTAAAGTCCATAAAATTCCACTACAACATGCGATTAAACAGGGATTGAACTATTACCAGAAACTGTTCACTGGCAAATAGTCTACACTTAATCACTGACCACCTATGGGTAAGATCATCATTATTTCTGAATCAGATCTTCTCTCACCTGTTCCATGACTTCCTATGGGTCAGAACCCTGCTCTCTCTCTTCTCAAGCCAGCAAGCACCTTAACACTGCAACTATACATTAATTTTAGCTACAGTAAAACTTGCCTGTCGGTTTGTTTTGTTTTTCAATGAACTTATTTTTTGCTCCAACACCCAAGTTTTCAAGGTGTTTGCCAAGCATAATAGTAAAGACTGCCAAGTGCTCTGTATAAAAACTATTTATGGGTCCGAAAACGCCATGAAAATAGCTGTCATCTTATTTTCACTAGTTCAGAAAGGTTTCTAAAAAATTTAGAGGAAGACCAAGTTTTTGTTAAAAGACATTACTCAATCGTTTGCTCATTTACCTTATTTACCTATATCACTCAGCCCATCCTGCTGTTACTTATTTACCTATATCACTCAGCCCATCCTGCTGTTAGCAGGACCATTTTGTATCCACAGCACAATGCTTAGCAGGACACCCGTGTGTTCAGGTGGATGGTCCTTTGAGCAGGAATGCTGTTCGGTGTGCTAAGCTGTGCTGATTCATAGGACCACCAGGGTTCTTGTACACTAGTATATGATTAGCTAGCAGAGCATATGAACTGTTTTTGTCCTACTTAGTGAATAAAATGTACACCTATTTGGTCATGTGCGTTTCTAATCATCTTTTCTTGATACACCTTTGTCTGGACAACACTTTGTAGTTGTATTATTTTTGTAAGCACAACTCCTCATGAAAAACCAGTAATGAAGCTATACATTTTATCTTTTACTAAAACTGCCAATTCCTTGCATTGTTAGTCTACATTTAAAGTGTTTTTAAACAAATAAATGGCAATAGTAGAGACGTAATACTCCGATGGACTTTCACTGTCTTGCTGCTCATTTCATGGCATTTCATCATTTGTTTATTTGGTTTATTATCAAACAGTACAGAGTTGTCTACTCTATGCGCATGAATGAGCAACTTCTTAGACAAATAGGAATCGCCATAAGGCAAAACACTGTACTAGCTTGCATTCATACTTGTTATTGCAGGTTTTTGCACACATGAAAGACTACCTAACAACAATTTAGTAGGTGAAAATAGTATATTTACCTATATCACAGTATGATTGAATTTTTTTTAGATTTGGTTCATTTACATACATGGCAAGGTAGTGTATCATATTGTTGTATAATTTTTCTAGTGTTTTATTTTATTGTAGGATAAATTACTGCATTCCTCTAAATTTAACTGCTACAAAAATGCTGCCCTTTACCTGTGTGTTTTTGCGAGAAACTAAATTCCATGCAATACTTTACAATAACTATGTTGTGTCTGTTATATTGCCATTGAAAAGTTTTAAATTACTGCCAAAAACATCGCTACCTCTAGTTTTTTTGTACCAAACATTCCACATGTATTTTATTTGAGTTATCTTCCCTTGGTAATAGTTGGAAAACTCCAAGTGCATCATAGTCTGTCATATCGCATTTAGATGTAGCAGACAATGGGGTCTTCTTGAACATTAGTTTATCGGTTCCACCTTGAGTCAATCCATCCTTCATTTCTTATTATCAGGTGTAGTTGTAAACTTGATGCAAGTCTCTTCAACTGTTACGGCATCAAGTTTAGCTCGTGATCTAATCAATTAAAATGTATGTCAAATATAGCCTGTTATCATATCAGTTAGCAGCTGTGTCCAGTATAGCCTGTGATCATATCAGCTAGCAGCTGTGTCAAATATAGCCTGTGATCATATCAGTTAGCAGCTGTGTCAAATATAGCCTGTGATCATATCAGTTAGCAGCTGTGTCAAATATAGCCTGTGATCATATCAGTTAGCAGCTGTCTCAAATATAGCCTGTTATCATATCAGTTAGCAGCTGTGTCAAATATAGCCTGTGATCATATCAGTTAGCAGCTGTGTCAAATATAGCCTGTGATCATATCAGTTAGCAGCTGTGTCAAACATAGCCTGTGATCATATCAGTATGTCAAACTAATTATTAATTCTAGCCGAACAAAGCAATCAACAGTTTAATATTTTAGATAAATAATTAAAACTCACCACAGAAAAGTGTCCAGCACAAAAGTTTTATCCCCATTTAATTCATTAACTCTCCTTTCACGAGCTCTCATCGTAGAAGTTGTTGCACCGATGAAGAAGACAACTCTCAGAGTTTCACTTGGTAAAATGTAGCCGCGGCGGCTCTCAAATGGTAGAGTTTGTAGTGATGTGCGGGGTTTGGGAGAGAACTGTCCCCCTCCCACCATCACCAGAGGCCACCCTGGCTACATAAAATCTAGTTTGCAAAGAGCTGAGGAAATCTTTGACAAAATACCATTGAACGGTTTGCACTGACTGAACATGACGAGTCCTGTTTCCTCAATGAGCCAAGTGGAAGTTAACAATGCAGTATCAAATGAAGAAATTTGTAGTATAGTATGACATCTTTATATTAAACATAATGGAATCTGGCACTTCCAGTCCATTTTCAGCATTACTAATAACCTCACTCATAAAAACTTTCACATTACCATAGATTTTACTTCTGATGGCTCCAAAAGTACTCTGAGAATTGCAAAAACATGTACATGTATATTGTTAGAACATTTCTTTGTTGGCATCTCAACAGATGCTATTTCTGGCTATTTTTTGCAATCCTATATTTTCAGCACTAAATTATTTGCCAAGCGTCCGCCTCAGATTTTAGTTTGCGCTGCTGATTCTTATTTGCTGATAGATAAAACACTAAACGTGATGGTGTTATATCAAAGTGTGCAGTAAATGAAATGTGACCAACTGACTTGGTCACGTGACCCTCTGGAACCAAATACTTGAGTGCCTACTTTATAACTTAGAAAAATGATTCATTTTCAACAGCTCATAACTGAGCAATATGACAGCTACAGCTTTGAAGAGCCATTCGTCTGAAAGCTCAGAATGTCTTCTAGTTCTCTGAAAAAATGGAGACAGAAAGGTGCCATTCAAACAAAGTAATAGAGGCCAAAATTTATTGCTTTGAAAACTTCAAATACGAATAATTATGAAAGATAAATTTTGTGTATTATTCAACTTTCGTATAAAATTTTAAATAACCAATTATCAGTTATTGTAAGTATTATTTATTTCTACTAGTTAACTATCATTATCAAATCGTAGTTTTAACGTTTGATCAATATTGAAAGAAAAAATATTACCAAAACTAATTATTTTATACACCTATAAGTGAAATGGATTACTCTTTTTCAAAATGAACATGTAATTCAATTCCATTGATTATTTATCGATGCTTCACAACAAAGCAGCCCATCGCTGAAACGATTCATTCAATCAGCCCGAGGTGTTTATGAAGACATGATTTACTTATTTTTATCAATAATGGCTCACCCACATCATAACCAGCGCACCAACAACAACCGCAGGTTTAAAAGAGTCAATACCGCAACTTCATTATTACCTGCCATTTGTCAGACTAGTCATCAGGCTATATAGTTTTTAACTACAACACAATGTGGCAATTTCAGGTTTTTGGATGTTCGCCAAATATATACTGGACTGAGCGCTCTGTATGACAGTTATATAAGGTCAGTGGGTACCATGAAAGTATAGATTGTGACAGTACCTGGCTGGTAATATTTAGTTGACATGAGGCAAATATTTCAATACTCAGTCATGTATTTTTTTTTGTCTCTAGTGATTTTCAGCATTTGCCAAAACATTTTAAACAATAAGTTTCAATCAAAAACACTCAGCTTGTTAGAAAAATAGATTGTACTGGAATCAAACATGAATATTCTCACAAGCATTGCTGCAAAAGTTTTCTGTTGTAAACAAATAATTTTTGAGTTCTTGCATAACAACGATTTCAGTAGATGGAAACTTAATGTAAAACATTATGTAACTTGGCTCTAAACAACTTATCCTAATATGAAAGTGTGCTGGAATATGCTGGCCCATTGGTGAAGTATACTTCATCCGTGGACTGGCCACACTTTGCTTACTTCACTTTAGGTTTTATTATTCAAAACAGTCAGAGTTTTATCAAGAACCAAATAAAGTGCAGTAATCAAAGTGTGGTGAGCCTCTTCCAACACACTTTCATAGCCAACCTTTATTTGAGCTCTTACTTATAGGTTATTTTAATAAAGTTTCAAAGTTTTATGAAGGTCACGTACGCAATTTCAAGTATGAACGTAGAATTTTGAGTATTATCTGAAGCAAAGGTGAAAGTGCTCTGTAATTATTTCTAAGTTGCGATAAGTATACAGCTTCAGTAAATATCGTGCATTCTATCATGTAACCCACAAATACTCCCAAGTGTATTCAGCCAATACCATGCAGATCATAATTCTATTTGGTACTTCATGTATAACTGGTTGGTTATTCGTATATACCCCCACCTCGCCCCCCCCCCCCCTTTACATCAGAGTAACAGTTACTTTTGAGGAGAAACACGACACAACGGTGTATCAGATATAGACTGAGGACTTACATAATACCCCTGAGCATAAATATTGATAGGGTATTGTATTCTGTTGGACAGTTTGTGCGATACAGATATCAGTAGTAATATATGAGCAGATCTCCCTACCAAGTGTTTTTTTGTGGATTATACTTCGGGGGTTATGCAATGGGTTACGGCGTTGAATGAATTCGCCGAGTTTATATTGTATTTCATTTGAGGGGCATTTGAGTGGCATTTAAGTGGCATTTGAGTTTTGATTATTTTTTTTACCTAATTTGAACTTATATGGCATATAGATTTTTGAATGTATGGCATTTAAGTTTTGATAATTTTTTTACATAACTCGAACTCATATGACATCTTGAGAGAGAGAGGAGAGAAAAACGAGGAGATATAACTACATTGAATCAATATATGATTATATACATTTATTACATAATAAGTAGGGAAAACATCCTTGTATAATATAGATAGAGTTAGTAAATACTAAGTAATACAAAGCACTACAACTTGTAATGACAATCAATGCGTAGTCTTTTTCTTTACAATGATGTCATTGATGTACTGATGTTATATCTTAGGAAGGAAGACTTCTGTTCTATGTACTTTTGATTCCGTAATGAACTAAAATAAAAAGTTATGTATTAGTATAGGATGATTAAACAAAAATGTAAAATAATTACATGAACTTGAATTATAGTTCTTCTTACATTGGTTAGTTAACATTATATAGAAAAGGGAAGTAACTCACCAAGTTATATTGTTCAGTTTGTTTTTCCTTGAGCATAATTTTCATCAAGTGTTTTTGATTCTCTCTCTTCTATCTAAAGCAAAACAAAAAATACTTGCTTTATAAATAAGTTTTATCTAATTGGAAGTATTACTTATATCAGTTAGTTTACATTAAATAAAAAAACACTCACTGAGTTGTATTGTCTGACTTGCTCTTCTTGAGTATAGTTTTCACCAGGGGGTGTTGGTTCTCTCAAAGACGTAGAAGATGTATTTCCCGCTCCCATTGAAAGCACTAAGACCTTGTTCTCAACAACCTCATCTGTAGTAAAGTACTTCATCTGGTTGGAATCATCAAGTTTGTTGGATAGGTTTTGAGCTGTTTCTATCGCTTGTAATGCTGTGAACGTGATTATATCATGTCGATGATAACCAAATCTACTAACTTCACGATTTCTTACAAGTATGACTCCTGTTCCAATCTGTTTGATCTCGCTAGCATGCTTTTCAGGTATATATAGAACTCCCATCATCAAACCATCGTATTGCAAACATCTGTAGTTTACCAGTAGCGCATCCATCACAACTTCTCCATTAGGTAATGTTAACTGAGTTGATATTTGAGGAGATTCAAAACTGATTACACTTCCAACAGCGAATTGAGAGAGTGTTCCGATACGAACCATACTGATCAACTGGCTAGGTGTTTTTTTTTATCAATCTACTTAGCTGTTTAGCTTCCTCAAGGGAAATATTGGATGGGAAGTTGATTGGGTGAAAGATTGGATGCTTGTCTGAATCGAATCCCATAAAAACCACCAGTTTTGGAAGATCCGGTTGTGTTGGAGCTAATTTGTTGTAATCCTCATTTCTCACCATGGACCTCACTTGTCGTCTGTTGCCAAATGTTTCGACATTGTAGCGGATAATACATAAGTTTTTATATACATCCTCAGATGGTTTTTCGATGGAGATTATCTCGAGAAGCAATGGTGTTTGATTTACGTGAAGTGGTTGAAACCTTCCAATCAATTACTCTTTCATTGGTATCGCAAGAATTGAGCAAACTAGCAGCATTTTTCGACAAGCGGGAAAGATGAGAAATAGATGGTGCTTTCAAAGTCCAAGCATAGTCAATTGTTTTATTTCTATCCGAATCCCATGGCTTTGGTCGAACTGTTTTCAGTTTCCTCCTTATTATATGTGAATCAGGAGGGATATTTTCTTTATCATCAGAGTATGGTTCGAATGTTGAGAGAAATGAGGTATTGCGGTCTTCATTCATATTCAGAGCGCTCAGTGAGAAGTTGAACTGAAAAGAGAGTAAAAACTATGTAACAGATGGTTAGAATTTGAAAAATATTTGAAAAGAATAAACTAACTAGATATTTATAAAATAAACACATAATCAAAACCTAAATAATTTTTCTGAAGCGTTATGGTGAAACTATTTGATCTTTTATTAATAAGAACAAATTATTAAAACATAAAATTAACTTTCTGAAGCATTATAGCAAATCTAGTTGAACTTTTCTATCAATATATGTTAAAGAATTATTTAGTGATTCTCACCTTATTGACTGAAAGTCTTTCTATCGTTTCAAGTAAATGTAGTAGTCGTGTGTAGATATTGCTTCTTCGCTAGCTATTGAACTGGATGCTTTCTGTGTGAAAACACCAGTTCTTAAATAGCTAAAGTTGCACTGATTAACCCTATGAAAACCATCTCGTGACACTTTCTTTATAATATATCTATGATTCAGCAGTTTTTCACTCGATATTCCCGCAAAAGCATTGGTTTTTATTCGCGTGAAAATTATTTTTTTACTCCCGCGAAAGCAACAGTTTTTATTCCCATGGAAATAAATTTTTTATTCCCGCAAAAGCATTGGTTTGTATTCGCGTGAAAATAAAATTTTTATTCCCGCGAAAGCAACGGTTTCCATTCGCGTGAAAACCAATTATTTATTCCCGCGAAAACATTGGTTTTTATTCGCGTGAAAATAAATTATTTATTCCCGCGAAAACATTGGTTTTCCTTCGCGTGAAAATTAATTTTTTATTCTTGCGAATGCATTGGTTTCTATTCGCATGAAAATGAAATTTTTATTCCCGCAAAAGCAACGGTTTCTATTCGCGTGAAAATAAATTACTTATTCCCGCGAAAACATTGGCTTTTATTCGCGTGAAAATAAATTATTTATTCCCGCGAAAGCATTGGTTTGTATTCGCGTGAAAATAAAATGTTTATTCCCGCGAAAGCAACAGTTTCTATTCGCGTGAAAATAAATTATTTATTCCCGCGAAAGCAACGGTTTCCATTCGCGTGAAAATAAATTATTTATTCCCGCGAAAGCATTGGTTTGTATTCGCGTGAAAATAAAATTTTTATTCCCGCGAAAGCAACGGTTTCCATTCGTGTGAAAAAATGCTGATTCATAGATATATTATAATAAAGGTTGGTTCGTGATGGTATTCATAGGGTTTAATCAGTGCAACTTTAGCTATATAAGAAGCACTGTTTTCATACAGAAAGCATTCACTTCATCATTAGTAACTGAAGGAACAAGATCTACTACATCATCATCTACTACAGTACTCCTTCTTCATCATCTGAATTACATAGGAAACAGCTGAAGTTCAAACAACTATGCGTATAATTCATCTAATTCAAAGAAAAACAAGCCTTCATTTGTGATGTAAGTATTTATATTTTGTTTTAATTGTAATCAATTTAAACGTGAAGACATTTTCTGAAAAAAACATGATTATTCACTATTTAAGCCATCAAAAATGTTGTATGTAAGTTTTAACTATGATTTATTATTATTATTTCAGGACTTCAAAATGAAAAAGTACTCCTTCTTCATCCGAATTTTATAGAGAGCAGCTCAAGTTCAAACAATTATGAATATCATTCATCTAATTCAAAGAAAGACAAGTCTTCATTTCTGATGTAAGTATTCACATTCTATTACAATAGTAATCAATTCAAGTGCAGATGTATATTGAAAAAAATTGAAACCCTAGTCTTTTTTTATTTTTTGCTACAAAGCATTATCATTTTTTTTTAGAATAACAACGAACTAGGTCAGAGGGAAAGAACTTTCCAACAAAACTTCAACTGGAGTAATAACTGAAGCTACTACTTATATTGTATATAAATAATTTGTCGAGTAACAAACAACAGATATGTAACAAACACTATTTATAATGTTAAAAAAGAAATGAAAAAAAATCGGAATTGCTTTGAAAATACAAAAGACTCCATCGGATGGATAGATGATAGTTTACTTGTTACTTCCTGGTTGTTTTTACAACAAACTTTTCCTGATACCACTACAATAACTTACGTCGTCGCAACTTATCCAGATAATCACTGTAGTCTTTTGTCATTAAAATTACAAAAAACTATTGCGGAACTTTCCCCAACGGACTTTTTCAAGTTCATTTACAATGAACTCTCTTTTTATGAAAGAGAGACTTTAATGCTTGATGAAAGTTATCGAAGAAAATCATTTCTTACAAACTGGAGACGAGTAGGTAAACATTGTGGTGAAAACATGGCTGTAGCTCATTTCTATAACCTTGAAAAAGACAACGCTGCTCGATGTGTTTTTTGCCAAGGGGTATTACTAAACTGGAAGGATGGAGATGGACATCCGATGAAAGAACATGCTAAAAGTTTTCCGTTTTGTCGATCTGTTAGAGGATTTAACACTCACAATCGTGTGTATAGACCTAGGAAACTACTTGCAGATGAAATGAAAAACATCTCAATTGTCAAAAGTTATACGATGGAAGAACAAAAAACTAGAAGAGGAGATTTAACTGCAGAAGTATTACCTCTAGGTATATCGATTGATCGTGCTGGTACACCTCGTTTCGCTACTGAAACATCTAGAGAAGACAGTTTCAAACAATGGAATGGTAAAGTTTCCATGAAACTCCTTTCCAATGCAGGTTTTTACTATACTAAGTTCGGAGATAGTGTAAAATGCTTCTTTTGCTCGGGTGAACTTAAAGAATGGAAAGAGAGTGATCTACCGTGGGAGGAACACTGTCGATGGTTTCCAGACTGTTCTTTTTTACTCGGGAGTAAAGGCGAAGAGTATGTTGAGGATGTTTATGCGCGAATGGAAAAAGGCAAAAGGTGTGAGCGACGGGTTGAAAAATATCGAGAAAAAGTGAAATGAATAACACAAAACAATGACACCGAAGAAATGAAACTTATCTGCAAAAAACTAGGATACAGTCAAAACGATATCGAACAAGTTTTAGTGTTAAATGGAAAACCTTTTGAGCGAATAGGTTTTATGATTGAAGCCTTACATACTTTTGAAAATGATTTTACATCTGTTGAGAATTCGTCAACACTGTTAAAAAATGATGCTAAATCAATTGAATTGTTAAAAAAAGATAAAGATCAGACTAAGCAAAGCAAACTCGCTCAATGTGTGTCTGAGTCACATGAAAAAAAAGTAATCGCAAATCATATCTCTCTTCCATGCGGTCATCTCATTTACTGTAGTGAGTGTAAGGAAAAAGCACTTACTGAATGCTCATCAGAAGTAAAACCTTGTCCAATCGATGGTTGTCACGTTGAAATTAAAGCATTTATGAAGATCTACATGAGCTAGCATAACAATTAACCTCAAAAAAAAGAAAAAAGTAATGAATGATTAAATAGGTATTTCAATTTGAAATTGAATCATTCTCGTTTTGTAATTCAACGGAATAACAACAAATATGTTACGTGTTGAAGACTTTGCTCACCAAGAAGCATCCGATGCTATAGGACCTAAGACTTTTTTGGCTGAGGTTTCTGATGAAATGTTGAGGATTTATTTTACGGAAGAATGTGTATACTGTGTACTAGGAGGAATTTTTACAAGCAAGCAACCAATCTATCACTACTAAACTGTTACTGTTCACACGTTGATGACCAATGTATCACTTGTAAAAGATATGCTGAAATGGTTGAAGGTGCTACACCTACCAAAAAAGAATTGGGTGATGCTATCGACTGGATTGATAGAAGACAAGTTTTGAAAAACGCTAAAATGGGTTTTTTGGTACATGATGAATGGATTAATGCTTTTTTGGATCTTTCTTCCGATCATTTGAAGTCTCCCTTTATGTTAACAAATTTGAGAGCACGATTACATCCCTACCTATTACCTGCTAGTCAGAGCAAACTGGCTTATCAACGTCTAAAGAATAAATTGCTTGCGATAGCAGAAGGATATCCATATGCTCATACTCCTGATGAAAAAGAAGACTCAGTCAACCCGATAATAACTATTGATTCGACAAATATATCTGAGGACTCATAAAAGAACTGCTACAAAAAATGTTGCTTCATTTATCTCTGAAATACAGAAGAAACATGAGTGGAAAAACTCAAGGATTCAAGTCAATTGCTACATTGGCTGATTTTGTTCCTAAGTTCATAAGGACTTATTTTGAACACATTCCTTTAGAGCGTTCGAATCCTCTTTTTGTTCAACTCATCACCGAAGAAGTATTTTATTTTGTGTTAGGATTCAATCTAGTTCGTAAATCAATACAAAGCATGCTTTTGAGCTGTAATTGTATTTCAAGAGCAAATCCTCTCGAATGCTTAAACTGTTCTAGGAGTTTTGATCCAAAAGTATGCTGTCCGCAAGACAAGTTGATAGATTTTGAAGATCTCAAAAGAGCGATCGAACTGATTGATATAAAGCAATGTTTGAAAGATGCTGAACTAGGTGATTTGATAGATATTTCGATTTTAAGAGGTTTGACTTCATTTCGCTGGACACAGGAACACATGTTCTTTTGTCTCAATCTCGATTGGAACCATACTTACATTTTGGTAACCACTTTGATGAGATTGTTTCACATCTTCAAAATCAGCTGAGAGAGCTGAATAAGCCACTAGCCACTTACGTATAAATAGAAAGAACATCAAGAAAGAAAGTATTCAACTTTCAACACTGAAAGCAAAAACATTTTAAAAAATGAGCTGCGTATTTATCTTGCTACTGACACTAACATTTTCCAATGTTAGTGGAGTATTCTATACCAACAAAATTGATGAATGTATAGCCGGAGCTATGGATAAGAACGATGTCTTGGTTTTTTCACCTTTCGAAACGACTATACGATATAAAGATGAAAATGGAAAAAACTGTGTGCGACTCTACCCTCCTAACTTCTTATATTGTGGTTTTTTCATCTCTCGAAGCGCTTCTTGGATCTGCAAGAGTACAATTTCGACAGATGCTGTGTCTTGTAATACTCCAACAAAATACACTCTGAATCAGGAGGATTGCGTAATAGGAGTTAAAAATGATACAAAAGGACTTACTCAAAATACAAAATTATTTTGGAATGGGGAATTATGTGCATTTGAATACAACGCCTCACGTTTGTTCTGCCCAATAACAGAAGAGTTTGAGACATTCAAATTTGCATGCGTGCGATGCAATCGTTCGATCAACAAGGAACCAAAACCGGCTAACATCACTAACATCAAAGATTCATCACTTTCGAGTTTTGACAGTTTCAAAACTAGTAGAGTGTTTTATAGCAACAAAATTGATAAATGTCTAGCTGGAGCTATGGAGAAAAACGATGTCTTGATTTTTTCACCTTTTGAAAGGACTATACAATATAAAGATGAAAATGGGGAAAACTGTGTGAGACTCTACCCTTCCGACTATACATATTGCGGTTTTTTCATCCCTCGAAACGCTTCTTGGATCTGTAAGAGTAAAAATTCTACAGATACTGTGTCTTGTAATACTCCAACAAAATACACTTTGGATCAAGAGGAATGTGAAATAGGTATTAAAAATAATACGGAAGGACTTACTCAAAATACAAAACTATTTCGAAATGGGGAATTATGTGCATTTCAATACATCACCTCACGTTTGATCTGTCCACTAAGAAAAGAGTTTGAGACATTCAAATTTGCATGCTTGCAATGCAATCATTCGATCAACGGGGAATCAATTCCAGCTAACATCACTATCATCAATGATATCGAAGGTGTAAATGAGGAATCAAATCCAGCTAACATCACTAACATCAATGATATCAAAGGTGTAAATGAGGAATCAAATCCAGCTAACATCACTAACATCAATGATATCAAAGGTGTGAATTCATCATTTTCGAGTTTCGACAGTTTCAATGTCAGCGAAGTACTTTATGTCGACGAAATCGATGAACGTATAGATGGAGTTATGGAAAAAAATGATTTCTTATTTTTTTCACCTTTTGAAAGGAGTATTCGATATAAAGATGAAAATGGAACAAACTGTGTGAGACTCTATCGTTCCAACTATTTACATTGCAGTTTTTTTTATCCCTCAAAACGCTTCTTGGATCTGCAAAAGCAAAACTTCTACAGATACCCTGACCTGTAATACTCCAACAAAATACACTCTGAATCAGGAGGAATGTGCAATAGGGGTTAAAAATAATACGGAAGGACTTACTCAAAATACAAAACTATTTTGGAATGGGGAATTATGCGTATTTGAATACAACACCTCACGTTTGATCTGTCCACTAACAGAAGAGTTTGAGACAACCAACTTTGCATGCGTGGAATGCAATCATTTGACCAACGAGAATCCGAAAATAGCTACTATCATCACTAACATCAATGGTATTGAAGTTGTAAATTTGTCATTTTCGAGTTTTGAAAGTTTGAAGTCTATTCAAAACAAGATTATCATCAGTATCACATGTCAAGGAGATAACAAAGACAAATGCAATCCCAAGGTTATATATATAGAACTTTAGTTGAAGCATATTAACCAAAGTCCACCGAAATGCAAGACAGTTAACTCTAGATGATGAAAGCATAAACTAGGTTAAAAGTCTCTCTCTCTGAATAAAAATGAAATATCGAATCTATCTTCTATTATTCCCAATCCTAAGCAGTTATTGTCTTGCAACAGAGATTCAACCATTCAATTTATCTCATACAACTTCCGGATGTTTTTGGGGAATTCTTAATATGGAAGCGGTTAATTCAGTAACTCGTATTTTAAGAAAAAACTTAAAATATCGTATATATGGACTCACATGTTTCATGGAACCTGCTCACCTACGTAGAAGCTGTGACACTCGTGATATGTGGCCTCAACACTACTTTGTTTGCAAAACCGATGAAGCTTTAAATTACATCCGTTTATACGATGAAGGATTACTAACTACGGCTCGAAGAACAACTCCAACAACAACCACTGCAACTCCACATACAACGACAACAATCACCACAACTCCGCAGACAACAACCCCGACTACAACAACCACCACAACTCCACAGACAACGACGACAAAAACTACAAACAAGTCAGTAGTTCCAGCTTTATCACCATCAATTCCATCTCTTCCACAAGCTCTGGGTTTAGTCGATTTAATTTTGGAACACCCAAGCCCTACAAACTCTACTATATACAATTATGAAGAAACCGAAACTACTACTGATTGCGTGTGTGATAGATACATCATATGCGAAAACAATTCAGTAGCAATTACAAATTCAACACCACCGATTTATAGAGTTTTTATTTATAATGATTTGGAGGATTTTTCAAAACTTTCTCTGTCTGTATTGGAAGATAGTAAACTTAAACTTGAAGAAAATCTTCTCATCATCATCGAACCTGAATGTGATGATATTTCTTGTAAAGTCATTAAATACTTTACAAATTAAAAAGTTTTTATAGACTTTAACACTATATATTGAACCTATTACACTTTATTATGATACCTATTTTATTACATTCACCAGTAAGCAAATAATGTAATACTTATTATGTAATAATAAAACTATAACAATAACTATACCGTTGTAGATAGTTATATCATATACAAAAACAATTCAGTGGCAATTACAACTCCATCTTCATCAAAATGTCGTCATATGAGTTCGAATTATGTAAAATGATCAAAACTTAAATGCCATACATTCAAAATTTAGATGCCATACGTTTAAAATCTAAATACCGTATAAGTTCAAATTAAGTAAAAAAATAATCAAAACTCAAATGCCACTTAAATGCCACTCAAATGCCCCTCAAATGAAATGCAATATAAACTCGGCGAATTCATTCAACGCCGTAACCCATTGCATCACCCCCCGAGCACTCATCCACAAAAAAACACTTGGTAGGGAGATCTGCTCATATATTACTACTGATATCCAAAGATGATTTCAATCCATCGTGTGTTATGTCATAGCTGATATTTCACAGGGTCTTATCTTACCATCTTTGCATCAGCTTTCAATGAAGAGAGTGCATCAAAAACTTTTAACTTGCTGGCAACACTAGCTAGAAACAACAATCACACTTCCATTTACAATTCTTAGCTGATAATCAGAGAAGCCTATATTCACTACCCTGGCATTAGAAGAAAAAATAATGGTCTGATTGGACAATAGCATTTTACTCACTACAATAAAATGTGTGGAGATAATTTCACAGCTTGCTAATTCTACTAAAACCACAGCTTAGGTTCTTCTGCTATACAAGTTATGTAAGTATTGGAACTTAGTGAGTGTTTGACATTACTAGCAATTGGCTAAAGATATAAAGTAGTTTTGTGTTATCTGCTTTTATTATAGCGTTTGGGTTAGACACACGCTGATTGAAATAAGAGAAAACTGAGCTACTTGCTGACCATTGCGTTCAATCTTACTTCTCAAGGGCCTATGACGCCTATTTTGAAGAGGATTTGATTTAATTTAAACTTTCTGAGGTTGAAATGTGTTCAGAAAAATTATCTGGAGTTGCCCTCTCACCAGTACGACGATTCTATAGACGCAGTCAGCACTTGCCAAGACGCCTTTTTTTCTCGAAGACGCACCAAGTTATATAGAGTTATAAAGCGAGTTTTCAAAAATTTGGCTTGTTCGCATAGAAATAGGGCGTCCTAGATATTAGTTTTGTGCAGAGACTCTTTTGATTGCAAAAAAATGATATTGCAACAATTTTTAATTTTTTTGGAGCTGTTTTTCTCAAGTCAGCAATTTATTTTATCTTTGGTAAGCTCGCTATTATGTATGCACTGGCGTTCACGTGATAGTGTTTGTCATCAAAATCAAAAGAAATAATGAATTTTTTTTTATCAAAATAATAATTTTCATGTGAAAAATTAATCAAACAATAACATTAGTATACTTTCATGATAATACTAGGTGAAAAAAAACATTGCCGAAATTGTATTTCCGGCGTTGTTTTTTTCTACAACAACGATAATAATTAAATCTGAAATACCGGCTATCTTTCCAAGAAAAAACTTCAAAAGCACTAAATAATAATAATTAAGATTTTTCAAAAGAAGTTTGCAACTGAAAAAGTAACACAAATGGTACAAACTACTTGCTGTAATATACTATATAATATCATAATGCAGATAGTCCCTTCTGCCGAACGCGTTGTCATAGACCTCCATAGACTTCTACATGATACCTATTGGTGTTTTGTTGACGCGAGCGAGTTTTCTCAATAGTTTTACAATGCTTGATGAGAAAACAACTCTACACACAAAGTGCGTCTTGAAAACCTCGTCCTAAGCCCTTTAAGCATGTATAAAAGTTCTTTTCTATTATACGGCTGTAGTTGTCTTCTCTGTAACACGTCTTGAAGTTGTCTCCTCTTAAGCATGTTCTTTTCTATTATACGAGCGAGCCCAGTTTACACTAGATATGTGTAATTTATTGTTGACTGTAGTTAATAATACATCCATTTGTCAAATATTGTAAAGGATTTTGCCGCACCTTTACCAAACAGCTACTAGAGAAGTGTACTTGTTTAGCAATGTAACAGCAATTGCTAATGAGAGCTACTTGTTTACTAGTAGTGGCTCTATGTATAGATGAGCTATGAGTCAATAAGCTCCGTGTTGTGCCGTGTGCAAGTATACTAATACTATTTGGCTATCTGCCAACTGAACACACCGTGTTGCTGTGCCGAGTGCTAGTATCCTAATACTATTTGGCCAACTGCCAACTGAACACACCGGGTTACAATAGCTAACACTTTATTGCTTCAAGAGACAAAAGCTTACTCAGAGTACCTCTCTTTGTAAGCGCACAATCCAATCTGCCCACTGGGCCACATGTTGACAAAGTTATGCAGTTGATATGCTAATGAATCGGTTGAAAAATAACATAAGATGATTGGCTCATAACAATAATATAGGTCAACAATAAATAACAGATAAACAGGCGCAATGCAAACATATACTTAGCAATAGGTAACAACAATAAAGCGCCAGTCCAGTCCTTCAGTAAGGCGGGAAATCCCCTGCTTGAATTCTTGACTCATCCATCCTTGCGGTAGGCAACGCATACATCTCTGTACTGAGGGCAGTCAGGTGGAGCTGAGTCTAGTATGCTAAGGAGTGTTTACACACTGCCTGCTGGCTAGCTTAGCATCAATGAGAGAGAGGCCACCTATGCCAAATTCCATTACATAGGCCGCTTCAACTATTAGTATCGCCGTACTCATAGTTAACCAGTCATGAGGTGGCCGCTCCAAGAGAGGAGAGAGGTCTACGCTTACAGCGCAACCCTTTGCACAAGTCCATGTGCGTTTAAAGTTGGGGGAATCACGCCCTACTAAAGAAGTTGGCAGAGGGAGTGAAGGGGGCCCACAACCAGTGGGCTAATAAAAGGGGGGTGAGAAGGGTAACACATCACCCGGTGGTTAATACGGTAGAAGGTACACACAACCAGTATGACCGACTGAGAGAGTTGCACACAACCAGTGTGGCTAACGGAGGGAGGGTTGCACACAACCCGTGTGACTGACGAAGGGAGCGGAGGAACACCGTTCCTAGAACAGCTGGCCTCGCACTGTCTGTGCGGCTTGCTTCAGTTCAACTATCTCTCCCTTCAGGAGTTCTGCTTGCGCCTTGAGCCTGGCGACTTCCACCCCTGAGAGGGTGCCCGTGACCACCTTCATCCGAAGGCCCTGCAACTGAGCGTCCAGTTCAGCGGCGCCCTGCTCTATCGCAGCAGCCCATCGCGCCCTGTTCTGCATAAACCGTACTGGCAGATCTACCTCCCCAACTGGAGGTTCTACTGGCAAGAGCACGGAGGGAACACTAGGTGCTGAGGTCCCACTTACTGCAAGAGGAGCAGGGGGTGGAGAAGAAGGGGACACAGGGGAGACAATCATGGCCTCAGGACTCGGTACAACCACCGTGTGTGACTTCTTTGGTATCTTGTACCCGGTTAGGGGTAAAGCCATCAGAGGCACAATGCCAGGTGGTGTAGCGGAGGTTCCTGGGAGGGGAGCCGTGACTGCATCACACCTCGAAGGTGCTGGGGGAGGAGACTGGATCTTTCCAGTCTGGGTGGGTTGGCAGGTACCGAAAGGCGCTGGATTAGTCCATTTCTGGTACCTGCAGAAAGCCGAGTAACTCTCTCGGTCTACAGCATAAATATAACCAAGGCGTTGGTGGTGATCAGTATCTTCTGGACCTCCACGCGCCCTCTGGTGACAGTATATGCTGTCTCTGCTGCTACTCGAGTATCTACAGCGGCAAAAGTAGCGTACGTGGTGCTGGTGGACATGCACCGACAGTTGTCTCATGTTCTTTGCTGTGAACTTACAACTTGGGCAGGTACTGCGCCGTGCCCTCTTCAAATCTCTCTGGATGGCTTTCTCCGTCTTGGGGGCAACCCACTGCAAGAGCCGCCGGGCAATAGGAGGTTTCCGGCCTACCAGGTGAGGAGCTACCACCTCTTCCTCCACGGTTGGTGAGGAAGGGCGGGAGGCAGCAATGTCAACTAACTTGACTACAGGTGTAGACACCGACAGAGGTGGTTCGTCTACTGGCAAAGGGGAGGTGGGTACAGGTGCTGGGGGCACAGCAGGAGTCCTCGCCTTCCTCCGTGTAGGAATCAGGTCGAGGAGCGGGATCTGTCCACTGGACTCCGTGCAGCCAGGCAAGGTGACAATGGCTCGCACAGTTAGTGGAGGAGAACCTAGTGTAGAAGAGGGGGTGGCTGTAAGGGGGGAGTTACCCCGCTTAGAAGGTCCAGCCAAGAGCGCTGCTCCTCTCCTCTTACTAGGGACGATCTTCCCCAGCGCCTGCATACGCTCCCTGGTGACCGCGTGAGGCAGTCTAGTACCTATGGGTGGCTTTTCCTGTACCACTACTGTACTTAGACTCAGCTCCGGGTCATCCCGGGTCGGGGGAGGGGGGCCCCGGGTCGGGGGTGAAGTGTTCAACACCCGGGAGGGGGTGGGGGGCCCACGGGAGGCAGAAGAACTGGCAGAAAGTTTCGCAACACTCTGGCTACAGGGGAGAGTGTTCGCTGCCGGCACCGTGGGCACACTGGAGAGTGTGGGGGCAGCTGGGAGTGGTGGAGACTCCGTGGACTGCCACTGAAGAGGAGGTGTCTGCTTGAGTGCCAAGGGGTCACGGGAGGAGCTATGGCGGCGAACCCAATTATCCATCAGCTCACTCTGACTAGTGACTCCTAAGAGCTCGTTCTCTCTCTCTATCTCTTTCTTCATTCCCTCTGCGCAGGGTACCCGGTGGGTAGCAGCAATCTTCTGTGCAGAAGGGGTGGACTGAGAGGTGGGACAGTCCCGTGAAGAAGGGGAGGGAGGCAGCTGTGCAGCAGCAGAGGTAATCTCGTCCTCGAACTCTTCTTCCACTTTCAGTTGAAGGCATTCATCTCCTTCTTGAGGCAAAACACTGGTAGAGAAATCCATGTAGTGGTTGGCACGTCCAGTCACTTTGGGTACTTGTTTACAAATACCTGTTCCCGCGCGCGGCAGGTTTGTTTGATCTTGACTAGAAGCAGTGCAAACAACAGGCAGGGGTGGATCCGCAAAGGCTGACTGGTGGTTCAACTCAGATTTTGACCGGCCGTAGTTCCCTGATGGAGAGGAATATTCTCCTGGATTTTTTCTGGCACCTTTGCTAGAGTGTCCTCTTTCCAACGACACCCAGTATGGGGGTGTGGCTACATCCCATCCGGAGCTATTCTTCTTTCCGGGCGGCACTAACCGTTTTTGGAAATCATTACCCCTAGGTGGAAAACTGGTCGACTTTGGGTCCTCAGCGCTTGATGGATTTTGCTGCCAGCAATCTAAATCTTGGCATGCAGCAGCGCTAGAACCTGGCCTTCCTGCAGATACCCAGTTTGTGGTAGTTTCCGTGAGAACTCCACCCAGGAGAGCCGTTTGAATCTCAGGCATTTTGGCATTTTTGGACTTTCTATCCACTTCTTTTGCAGTTGCAATCAGATGGCATAGTGGCTGTCCATAGTGCCTGGGTGGGCCGACGTTCCTCCGTGGCCGTTGTGATGACACAAGTGGTAGTTGGCTCTCAGTCTCTGCAGGGGGTGAGGGTGTCTCAGCTACTTGGGGAGACAACTCCTGCACGTTTTGGCCATTGCTAGCTGAACCGCTTGTCCGATCTTCACCAGATTTGCTGTCAACAACTGGGGGAGTGGCAGGCCTTCTTGCAACTGGCCGCTCCAAATTTGACACTCTCTTTTCTGGTGGAAGGGGCATGGCAACCGCCTCGGTCGGCTCAACCTCTCCAGGGCTCGCTCCTCTGTAGTGGTCTCTTGTGCTTCCCGCCTTCAGTTCTACTGGCTGAGCAGTCGGGTTCGTACATCTCACCACTACAGGTCCTTTGCTATCTGGTTCGTTCAGACTAGCAGCAATTGGAGGGCCTCCGCGTGGGAGCTGCGTGGTACGTAGGACCTGAACATTGTTCATTAACAGTGTACCGTCCTTGTCAGTACAGTGCATCTCTTTTCCTGCTACGACAATGGCACACTCATTGAACCTCATTCGGCAATCATGGTCGGTGAGGAAGGGCATCCCCAAGATAGCGTCTTCGTTTATGTGACTGACAACAAATGTGGCTTCAGTTTTCACACCACGTAGACGGAGGGTAGCTCTCACCGTGCCATAGAAGGGGATCTGGGTACCGTCGGCTAGGATACCATGTGGCTCACTCTCCTGTACTGACTGTCTTACTGACTCAGGTAACTGGTTAAAGACGTGCTTGGCTAGGAGATTTGTGGTGCAGCCGGTATCGACTAGAAGGGTAACTGACTTGCCTTCAAGCTTCCCTGGGAGGAAGTAGCTTGCCCGGTATGGCCGTTCTATCTCAGTGTTAGACAAGCAGTTAGGTTGAACCTTTGCAGCTCGGGAGGGGGGAGGCGACGCTCTGTTTCTAGGACGTGAAGGGCACTCCACTGACGGGCTGACTGGTGCAACTACTGGTTGGTGTCTCTGAGCGGGGGCAGGCTGGTCGTTTCCTGACACGGGTTTTGCTCTGCTTACGGTGGTTGTCTTAGGTTTAGACGGACAGCCTCTACTGTAGTGGCCTGTCTGTCCACAGCCCCAACACTGGGGGGGAACCAACTGCGCCGTAGCAGGCTGTGACACCGTGTGTGGAGAGCTCTGTTCCATGACAGGGATGGCAGGTGTAGCCGGCGAAAGGTTTGGCACCACATTAGGAGTGTAGTGGGGAACCCGGGCAGGAGGTTGCATCACTGCAGGAGCAGGGTACACACCAACAGGGGGTGCATGCACCGGTTGTGGCCACTGCTTCATTTGTTGCAACTCTATAGCCATGTTCTGCACTGTCTGGAGTAGATGAGTCATCACACCTTCCGACACGGGCGCTGGCTGCTGGGGTGGAGGGGAGTAGCTCACTGTGGGGTAGCTGTTAGTAACTGGACACGGGTGAGCCACCTCTCTTGGAGCCTGCGACACCATGGCAGAAGTCTGATAATGATGGAATGGTTTCATGGAAGGCTTACAGGGTTCTTCTTCTTCTTCATCACTTTCTACAGCTCGTACCCTGTATGGTTTCAAGTCAGGAACTGCCTTGATGTGGAGGAACTCGCTTCCAGCACGAACTGCGTCTTCCACACTCTGTGGATCTACTGCTAACAAATGGCGTTGCAGATATGGGTTACCCAGAGTGGAGGAGAACGTCTCTAGTATCATGCGTTCTACATGTCTGTCTGGCAAATCTTCATAGGCTATTCGAACTAGTCTTTCTACCTCGCTAGCATGTTCTTGGAGGGAAGTCTTCGATGCCTTCTTCAAGTGTGCTATACTCTGTAGCACCTCACGGCGTGTAAGGCCAAAGCGAGCACGGAGTGCTGTGAACACTGCTTGCAGGGTGTTGGGTCTACCACAATCCAGTGCTTCATCACGAAGTGCCTCTCTCACATGGAGCAGGGTTTGGCGAGCATTCCACTCATTTGCTTCAGCGACTTCTAGAAACCGTGTGATGAAGTACTCTACATCACCTTGCCCATTGAACTTAGGAGGTTTGAAGTTCTGTGTAGGGGCAAGGGGTGGTGTAGGGTGTTGCAACACTCCTCGCAGGGTCTGTGTGAGTCTGTCTAATGCCTCAGCTTCAGCCGTGCCCACTGGCAACCGCCCAGTGCACCTGGCTCTCTGTGTGGTCATCAACGTGGAGTATAGCCTTCACAATCAGCAGGGTCTGTCAGCACGGGGGAGACAACTCCGTGTACCAGATGAACAGTGGAAGACTTGACCGCACACTTCGTCAGTGCAGTGTCAACACTGGGTGAGAAACTCTGGCCGTATATAGGCAGGACAGTTTTTAAATCACTCTGTACAGCGTACCAGGGTACACTGCAGAGCTGAGAGGGGTACCCTGCAAAGCTGAGAGGGGTACCCGGTGTTCGAAAGAGATGTCTGTACGATCTCGCGTGAGCAGTACAGCGACTACCGAGTTCACCGCGCAGGGTGACTGTAGTTCTCTTATCAAACACAGCAAGGAGAGGGGGGTGTTCTGCCGGGTGGGGGGTACCACCGGGTCAGAGCAAGGGGTGTAACAGTGTCCCTGGGTGGTAGTTTGGCTGCTACCAGGCAACTATTACGTTATAGGAAACACCAATACTCGGGGAATGAGTAGGGGTGGTGTTTGGCCGCGTACAGCTTCTCTAGTAGTGTCTAACGTTCACTAGTATCCCACTGCTGCCACCAATGTAAAGGATTTTGCCGCACCTTTACCAAACAGCTACTAGAGAAGTGTACTTGTTCTCAGTGTACTTAAGGACAGCTGTAAATCAGGAGTCACGCCTCCTGCACATCCTATAGACTATAGTTGTTACACAATATGGCCAGCTCTCATTGTAAGCAATGCAAAAGTTGTCGCCTCTGCCATTTGCCTGCAGGCTCGTTTACGGTGCTAGCCTTCTGATATTTTGATAGAACCTTCAAAACATATCATTGATTGTGTTGAGAAATAGAAATGACTCTCAGTTCTCTCCAAAATATGTCAAAAATTGGGTTTTATAAGGCTGTTTTTTGCAAATTTTAAGTGAAAAAGTTCTTGCCTTTGCCATTTGCCTGCAGGCTGATTTCTGGGGCTAGTCTTCTGATATGTTGATAGAACCTTCAAAACATATCATTGATTGTGTTGAGAAATAGAAATGTCTCTCAGTTCTCCTAAAAATATGTCAAAATTGGTTTTTTTAAGGCGGTTTTTCACAAGTTTCAAGTGAAAAATTTGTTGCCTTTCCCATTTGCCTGCAGGCTGATTTCCTGTGCTAGCCTTCTGATATGTTGATAGAACCTTCAAAACATATCATTGATTGTGTTGAGAAATAGAAATGACTCTCAGTTCTCTCCAAAATATGTCAAAAAGAGGTTTTTTTGAAGCTGTTTTTCGCAGGTTTCTAGTGCAAAAGTTGTCGCCTCTGCCATTTGCCTGCAGGCTCGTTTACGGTGCTAGCCTTCTGATATTTTGATAGAACCTTCAAAACATATCATTGATTGTGTTGAGAAATAGAAATGACTCTCAGTTCTCTCCAAAATATGTCAAAAATCGGGTTTTATAAGGCTGTTTTTTGCAAATTTTAAGTGAAAAAGTTCTTGCCTTTGCCATTTGCCTGCAGGCTGATTTCTGGGGCTAGTCTTCTGATATGTTGATAGAACCTTCAAAACATATCATTGATTGTGTTGAGAAATAGAAATGTCTCTCAGTTCTCCTAAAAATATGTCAAAATTGGTTTTTTTAAGGCGGTTTTTCGCAAGTTTCAAGTGAAAAATTTGTTGCCTTTCCCATTTGCCTGCAGGCTGATTTCCTGTGCTAGCTTTCTGATATGTTGATAGAACCTTCAAAACATATCATTGATTGTGTTGAGAAATAGAAATGACTCTCAGTTCTCTCTAAAATATGTCAAAAAGAGGTTTTTTTGAAGCTGTTTTTCGCAGGTTTCTAGTGCAAAAGTTGTCGCCTTTGCCATTTGCCTGCAGGCTGGTTTACGGTGCTAGTTTTCTGATACGTTGATAGAACCTTCAAAACATAACATTGATTGTGTTGAGAAATAGAAATGACTCTCAGTTCTCCCAAAAATATGTCAAAAATTGGTTTTTTTGAGGCAGTTTTTCGCAAATTTTAAGTGAAAAAGTTGTTGCCTTTCCCATTTGCCTGCAGACTGGTTTCTGGTGCTAACCTTCTGATAACTTGATAGAACTTTTGAAACATATCATAGAATGTGTTGAGAAATAGAAATGACTGTCAGTTTTCCCCTAAATATGGCAAAAACTGCTTTTTACAGGCTGTTTTTTAGCAGATTTTTAGTGAAAAATTTGTTGCCTTTGCCTTTTGCCTGCAGGCTGAATTCTGGTGCTACCCGTCTGAGAATTCGATAGAACTTCCTAAACATATCTTGGAATGTGTTGAGAAATAGGAATGACTGTCAGTTCTCTGACAAATATGGCAAAAACTGGTTTTTATAGGCTGTTTTTCGCAGATTACTAGTTCAAAAGTCGATGCCTTTGCCATTTGCCTACAGGCTGGTTACCGGTGCTAGCCTTCTGATATTCTGATAGAACCTCCAAAACATATCATAGAATGTGTGGAGAAATAGAAATGACTCTCAGTTCTCTAACAAATATGTCAAAAATTGGTTTTTATAAGGGTGTTTTTCGCAGCTTATTAATGTATAATCCACAGTTTCACCAGTTACAGTCTCAACATAAACATGTAAATCGATTGTGTAAAACTATTCTTTTTGATCCCCAGTGGTGTCATATCATGGAATTGCAGAGGATTTACATTTATCTTATGTAAAAATATCATACACACTGGCACCAACATGATACCTGCGCTCAACTGCCTACTACTTAAGATCAGTTTAATTTTTTTATGTTAATTTTGGTCATTATTTGCTAAAAAATAGGTTCTGTTGCTCAACTTCATTGAATCTCCTAAAAAACACCTATACCAGAAGCTTGGCATCCTTCTGCTTAATTCAACTCACCACTGATGCCTATTCATCACCTACTACTGTGGTAATTAATTATAATAATACAAAGCATTCACAGCATTGGCTATAGAATTAAACTGTTACAAGCTGAAGTGAAAGCTGTTAACTTTAATTGCCACAGTGGCTAGTGTTCTTTACTACTATGAGTGAAGTTTTGCATAGCTATCCAACTCCAAAATCAGTGAAGCGTTCAGGCTACATAGACTGCAAGACCTCCACAGAACTAGATCCAGCATTTCTTGGTTATATAAAAAAAGTTGCTACTAACAGCCAATCAAAGTCTGCTTATTGGAGATTCATCCAATCACAAGTTTGTACAAATTAGTTTGGTTTCTCCACAGTTTGTGCTCAATGGTTTGTGAGGTTAGAGAACATACCTTGCTTACTGGATATTTGCACATAGCTACAGATGTTTAACCAGGGTTTCAACTCAGTCCTACTTACTACAGGAACCTTTGCCAAGCACCCATCCCTGTAATAATAACATAATTAACTAGCCGACGCTATTAAAATCACTTGAGCGATAACTACAAGGCAACATAAAGAGAGCACAACTTCTCAAAAACCGTGTTACAATATGCACTTGAGCATTTCAACATTCTTTCATAGAAACTGAAGTCAGGAAAAGACAATTCCAAATCAAACTTGTTATCAGCTAAAAACGGTCCCTAACATTAATCTTTGTTATTAATTTATAGTTAGACATAACTTTGCGCAGTCAAAAACTTGTTGTTTTAATAACTTCCTGTAATGTCTAAAGACTGAAGATGGAAGAATTGAAGTAAGAAACAACTCATGATGACATTGTTTGTACAATCCATTTATAGCACAGTACTGTTAGCGAATTGTAAATTCACAACAAACATTCATTATCGCTTAGAGAATAACCCAAAAAGAATTACATGACATCGTAGAAGGATGAGGATTACACTGTTATTTGATTAAGTTAACAAATCAATGAACAAGAAGCATTGAATTAAATGGCGGTGAAGCTGAATCACATGAAAACAAGGTTTGGTGTTACCAGCATTAAAAAAGAGAGAAAGAAAAGTGAGGGAAAATGAAGGGAATAAGGGTTGGGGGAACGATTGATCCTGTCAATGTCACTCATCTAATTTCATTACATCAGTTGGTAGTAGAGCTTTATATTTTGCCAAGTTATCATACATGTAATTATTATTGTGTCACACGACACCCTCCGGGTAAATATCTTGAGCAACGGCTAGCTGAGGCTTCCGCTCCTAGGATTCATTCATGGTGCTAAAATGTATCATATCAGTCTAGCAGTTAATTTTGGTACTGAAAGAAAATTCGTTACTTGTCCACACCTTTTAACAAAATCAATTCCATAAAATAACACACTAGCTATTACATCACGATTTTTGGTGATAAAAAGACCTACAGAGACCATATGATGGCTATAATACGATTATAAAAAAGACGGTAAAAACTTCCAGATTTGACTGAATGTGCAACAAGGGGCTCTGTATACTGCTGTCAAAATTGCAGACAAATCTAATGGCAGGAGGCAGAACTCAGGCACATACATCGAGAGAACTTGTTACAAAAAATGAGGAGAAATTTTAATGTGAGTGTAGAGAAGAGAGTTTTATATATAAACATGTACTTACCAGCCACTGGGACTGCAAAAGCAAGAGAATGAGTCAAGAGAATGTTGCTGAAAAAGTCTACAATGATCTCGCTTCTGTTGAAGTTCACAGTTCCGTTGTTGGATCATTTGTAGCGAGGTTAACAACGAATTGCTCTGTTGGCGAGGTAGCACATGTGGAATGGAGAGTTGACAAAATCCAGCTTAGTAGCTTGACCAGCCTCGCCACTTCACCTGCGCTAAAGCCAAATAAGAATAAAATTTCAAAATAATTGTAGCATTATTCAATATACGCCAGTAATAAGCAAAAAATAACAAACTGCTGAAAATATTCTCAAATAATGTTTGACGCAATTAAAGGCAAGTAAATAAAAAATTTAAAACTGGTTTAACAAAAGTCGCAAATGAATAAATGAATAATTTTTTGTAACTACTCTCTGACTTCAGTTTATAAATGTTGAAGTATATCGTCATGCTGCCAACAGACAAACACATTTCATATTTCAGTGCAAGCCCACTTTCACTTAATGTTCTCACTGCAGATTACCTGACATGTTATATTGAATGTTTGATGGCTGGCTCTTAAGTTATTTAAGCTGAGGAGTGTGAAATAAAAACAGAAACCTGGGATATTAAATAGTTTTTACTGTTGTATGCTGATAGCAAGATGTCATTGCAATAGCATTTGATACAAATGCTTCAAGTAGCAAATCAAGAGTTAAACTCAGCATTAGTACACTCACCAAAGAACATCAATGGAAGCCACACAGCAGATAATCAATTTTGTTTCACATGTTATGATGAAATTTAATGCTATGGCACTCATACAACTAGTGAAGAATGGGGAAAGCAGTGGGGACAACTCTAAAAAATCATAGATGACAAACTCTTTTATATCTTGAATAGGAATTGCTTCAATTCTTACATTATCCGGATTACAGTTGTTGTTTTCGTTAGTATTAACCTGATGATGAAAAGTTGGTGATTAATCTATGCCTAAAATAACAAAGAAGTAAAGTTATGGTACAAAAGCCAAGTAAGCCGGTAGGGAAATTAATGGTTTATCTGACAGCCGCAATCCTTTCAATTTGATTTGTTAGAACTAACCAGGTCTCACAGCAAAATACAACTAAATCACTGTACCAAAAATTAAGAGAAATCTCTGGAGCAAATATTTTATTGAACAGTAAATTTTCATTAATGAAGCTGAGCGACTAAGCTGAACAATTCAATAAAAATTACAAACCTCATTCGGGAGGGAAGACAAGATAAAACAGTTGCGTTTTAATAACCTTCAAGCACGAATAAAAGTACTTGAATATATCAATAATTTTATTGAATATGAATACACAAACTTCCGTAGACATCGGTGAAATACGTACGTGAATACGAGAACTTCAGTAAGTCTGAGTGAAATATGTTTATGAATATGGAAACTTTACAACGAAAGTGTAACACACGCTAGTGAATATGGAAACTCCACAATCGATTGGTAGAATATGTTTTATCAATATTAATAAGCCAACAGAAACAAATGATTAATATTAATGAATGTGGAAATTCCAATGGATGGAAGGGAAATATGTTAATTAAAAACGAGATTTCAAAGTAAAAAAGAGTTTGTGCTTCTAATACATGAGATCCAAGTCAAAGAAAATTATTGTTTGTTTTATTCATTTCAACACAAAAAATATAGTAATTGAAAAAGGTTAGTGGTGAAGCGGTGGACCATGTTTATGAATTATGAACATTCACTGATACTCCAAGAAGTTACATGGACATGCTAAAGTAAATTAACACGGATACTGATGGGGAAAAAATGAAACATGTTTTTGCATGTTGAAACATCAAAATAGATTTACTCATGAAAAGAATGTGTAAACATGTTGGTAGGTGACAAATGAACCTGAAGAAACGCCACACTTGTATTAAAATGGAAACAAAACAGTGTTTATTCAATTTCGTCTTTAATTTTAATTATCATCAACATTTAAGGGGGTATTAAAATGAGTAATATATTCTCATCACAAAACACTTTCATACTAATACTAAAACATGAGAATTTCGACGTGATCAGTTTAGCCAGTGTGTAACTGAAGTATTATTGCAGTTGCAAGTTGATAAGCTGTGATCCAACTCATTGATAAGTGTGATCCCACTATGTAAGCGCGCTCTTGAGAACTTTCAAGGTGGAATACAATGGAGTAAATTAAATTAACAGGAGTGAATGGTCAGAAGTATTTTGAGAACGTTTCTAATGTTTGTTGGTTGGTAGAAATGTTTTGCTCAATCATTACAATTGCATCATATGGCTAGCTGGTCTCCCACAGACAGTGAAGTGCTAAAGCAATAGAGTAATTTCTCAGTGAGAGATTAAAAGTTTGTTGAGTATTGATCTGCTCCAAAGCTAGGCTTTTAAAATTTTGTGAGAAAACTTTCTTGATTTTAGGAGTAACCCTATGATTGATATTAGTAATATTAAAAACTATTTAACAGAAAGAACTCTAACGCAGGAAGAATGTTGTTATTGTGGACATTTGGAGTGGCAAAAATGATTTATACTTGTGAACATTGCAGTTGAATAGATTCATAGATATGATAATTTTGGCCTGAAAATGTTTATGAATATAGATCATTTTGCATGAAAGAGTGAAAGGTGTTTATGCATTTAGAAATTTTAATATGATAAAATGAACTAAGTTTGTGGATATGGAAGTTTCAGCTGACCAAAGTAAAATAATTTTACAAATACAGAAATTTGAATATGACAAAGTGAAGCATTTTCATAGATATAGAAACTTTGACATTAAAGCATGCCAGCCTGATCACTTTTTGGTTGAATTTCTGAATATTCAAGTCTTAAGCAGCAGATTGATGTATTAAATAACCCTCTATGCCCACTCAGTCATGATTTACAAGCTTGCCAAAAGCCCACTAGCCTTAAATGCTCGTCGCATAAGCTGAGATTGAGCTTTATATAACTTCTATTGATTGCCAAGTACGTCATTTTTGGATTGTGGGAGTGGTAAGTTATAATAAATAATAGTAAATTTTTATAAATGAAGTTACATCGTATGCAATTGAAATGAAATGTGATTGGGCAATTCATTTAGTCTTAAGTCTACTGAAGGTCATTGCAACAGGAATAAAGAATCCTTACGAAGACAACCCATAAAAAATTGATTCTAAGATTAATAACTCATGTACATATAACAATTACTCAGCGACTTCCTCAGCAATTGTATGATTTTGCAACTTCTTTTTTTCGCTAAGCCATTGCTAGCATTTTATTTGAGGTAATCGCCAGGCTTTGATAGGGATAAAAAAATCACAAGCCAATCACATTGCAAAAGAACTTTACCCTAGTTTTCAATAGTGCCTTGTCATATTCAGTGCTCCGATCTATCAACGATCCTATAATAAATTGAAGGCTGTGCTTTGTAACAGCGAGTTTGACCGGAATCGCTGAAGAATAGGTAGTAACAAAAAATTGTGCAATTTGGGGGAGCGACTACCCCAATCGCTAAGCAACATCGCTAGCACGATCGCTATATGTACATGAAGTATTAATGTTGGGCTTTCCAGTTAAGCGCCATTTTTCATATGGCTTGAATCTTCATGCTGATCGCGTAAAATCTGAATGTAGTTTCTCTCAATATGGACACAAATAATGCACATGCGTAGTGAACAAAATCAACGCTTGTTTATTACGAAAATTTCATATGTGAAATAGCAACAAGAGACAATTGCGAGATTTGTCAGGTGGTCCTATTCCAATATGATCACAATCACAAGGATCATCTAAATTCTTTCCATCAATTGGGTAGAAAAAAATTGTGCTTGTTTTGGTGAGTTAGACAACAATAAATGGTATTCATACATAAAAGGACCGTAGTATGCGGTCAAAATAATAATAAACAAAATAATAAAAAGAAATAGCGGGATTTGATTGGCCAAATAAATACTGTACGCCAAAGAAGTACACATACTTCTGATCCAAAGATGATGTCAATTTTAAGCAGTGTGAAAATTGGTGAGCATTTCTGGAAAAGGGGTATTTTGCAGTCTTGTAGATCAGCATTGAGGGGGCCTAGAGGGTTAGTCAATACAGCAATCTGCTGCTTAAAACTTGAAAATTCAGAAACTCAACAAAATATAGTTCAATGCTGGGATGCTCCAAAGAGTGAAATGTGTTGATGTGAATGGTTGATTTAGTGACCAGGTAAACTTTGCTATTAGATGAATATTGCAATGCAAAAGTGCAATATTTGTTATGTAGTATTTTTTTTATTATTTACCTTTTTTTGGTTTCGTGCTTGCAGAATTAATTATTTCATTTTGAGATGATTTCGTACAACTGTCAACTCAAGTGGATGATACATTTTGTGTCTACTGGAGACTGTGCCAGTAACAGATGTTTTAAAAAAAAGCTACAAAAAATTATGTTTATTGGCTACGACTGAACAGGCATGGTTATTTCAACATAGTTCAGACCATTTCAAAAACAGTTTGTAGGGCTTTAAAACGAATCATCTGACTTTGAAAATGTTTATACATGTAAGGTTTGAGCTGCTGCTGACCTTTTGAATTTCAATAGCATTTGGAGGATTTGCAAAGCATTTAGATGGTTGTAAATTATCTATAGTTGTTAGCCAGAAATAATCTTATTGAATAACATGCTGCATTTAGCAAGAGCTGGCATTGAATCCCAATTGCCTTCAAGTTGTAATGCAGCTCATTAAGCTATTCATCTATTCAATCTAATCAAAGATCTAGTTGTTTCACAAGTGTTTATACACTTGTGGAAACAATAAAGTTTCCAGTTATGAGCCACCATATTAAACGGTATTGTTTGTTGTGTCCTGCTTTCACTAAATAAATTAAAATTACTTCCGCCACTTACTAGCTTAAGGTGAATGGCTTTGGACATTGATTATGTCTTGGTTATGTTCACCAGTGGCCAGCCCAATGTCTATGCATCACCCATGTTATTGCTTATAGTGTGAAACAAATACAACAAACAACACATAAACTGGCTATCCATCACTAATAATTATCCCCTATGAAGAAGCTTGAAGTGAGCATTTGATAGTGATTTTGGATCCAGTGAATGTAGCAACCTTGAATAGCATCAGAGAACATTCAAAATCAAAATTCTTAAAAGCTTCGCTTTGAACACCAAGATTTTTTAGAACTAAAAACCGATAAGGCTTTGACTAGATGGTTTTATATTTTACTGCTTGACGAAACCAATTAAACAAAGTGATGGTAAGTAGTGCACTTTGTAAGTCATTCTGCAACCAAATAAAAATTGTTTTCATAGTTTTTCAAAAAATAAATTTCTGATGGTCACAGTTGAGCATGCAAGTACCCGCAAAGGCTCTCAGTACATTCAGTAAATACAAAATGGAAAAGCAAACAAATCAATTCGTCAATTGATTTAAGCAAAACACACAGGTTTTTATCAAGAATGTCGTAGTGGTACACAATTATTATCATATAGACACATTAGTATGAGCCTGTTGTACAGTAAATAGCAGCAAGATTGATAGATTCAATTGCTATAATGGGAATAAAAATATAATTTGTCATTGATACTCACCAGCGTGTAGTAAAGCAGAGCAGCAACATTATTTGGCTCAATTATTAATTTTCAAGAAATAGAGTACAAAATTATTTGCTGTCAATCCTGTGTTGATCAATTACATACACTTTTAAGTGTGTGCTCATGAATCGTTATTGATGATGCACTATATATTTGAATGTTTTATGGGCGGGTGGGAGAAAAGGCTGAAAATTCAACGGTGTGATTATTTCATTTTCAAAAATCTATATCCACTATAAGTACCCATAGATGTTAAGGTATCATGTTTTTTCCTTAACCATGCAACAAAGAAAAATAATTTAATCGGCTATTACAGAGCTTAGTATGAAGCTCAAATACTTATGTGCAGTGCAATGCATACTTTAGGGCTGGTGGACTCCTTTGCATGGATTGCCACAATACATTTTTGTGCAGCACCTTCAAGCAGCTATTCATTTCTCCTGGTTTATATTTCTATTACATACGAACATATCATCACTTATAAAGGACTATACGGCTCACAAGGTTATACTTCCAGCCTTCATTACTTTTCATTCACGTATCAACTGCTGATTTGATGCTGAGTGAAGAAGAGCAAGTCAGTTCTTTTGTGATTGGAAGCCTAAAGAAATGGGATAATTAGTTATTATGTTCATATTGCGAATGCTATTGCTACCGTACACTAATACTTGTCTCTAAATGAACTAAGAGAAAATTATCATCATAAGCATTCCAGCAAGTTTCATTTTCATAAAAATTATATACACATATATATACACATATATATCATAGATTTTTAATTCTGAATTTAGAGATCTTATTATTTTAATGGTTTGTGAATAGCTGTGATTAAACCTCTTATAAAAATGAGACTGGTCAAATTGACTTCAGGAGTGCGGAGTGAGAGTTTCAGAGCACCATAGGGTTGCGTTACTGAATTGTTATAATTCTTGTTCATATGAGGCTTTAGTAAACCTTTGCTAATGCCAGCATTCACAGAGGAACTGTTGAAAGTACTTTTGTATGTAATATTCAATTTACTATTCCTACAATTCATCACTTTGCTGTTTCTCCATTAAACATCTAAAATCAGCCACTTTTGCTGTGTTAACACTGTAGGAGCCAGTACAGTGGTTAACATTAGTGTTATGACTCACTGCTTTACTGGGAACAAAAGGGGGAAGGGATTAAAGCTGTGCTTCAACTTTAGGCGCTCTGAACAATAACAACACTCCCGAATAGTGATAACACCCAGTCGTTTTAAATGTGTACAATCTTTACCTTGTATACATATATGTTAGGAAAATGGTAAAAAGAATGTGCCATTTTAATAATAATTTGTCATAAACTGAATTGAAAAACATAAAACAAAAATTCATTATCATATGAGTTGACTCACATTACAATGAAATTAAATGCAATAAATACATTGGTTGTTGAACAACGAAAATGCATTTAGTATAAATAATCATTGGTCAGTGACAGCGGGCTTCAGCATTTTATAACCTTTCAGACAAGAGAGTGATTATACTTCTTGAGATCTTAATTTGTGCCAAGTTTATGTGAACATGGATCGCAGATCATCATACGCTGATCTGCGATCACTTCTGATAACTTACGATATGTGAACCAGGCTTTATCATACAGCCAGCTTCATTGTCTCATTTATCAATTGCCAAGTTTAACTAAACTGATGGGTGATAGCATGGTGTTGCTCCCACAGAAAACTCAAGGTGGCTGTGCAAGCAAATAACAAATACGCATTTAGCAAAGGAGACAAAATGATAAAGTGGAAAAAACAAACCAGTTTGTGAAACTTTGCTTGCCCCAACGCTTATTTATAAGCAAATGTTTGAGCAGAACAAATTGCAAAACAAGTTTGTTTGGAAGTTTCGCATGTTGATGATCAATTAGCAGGCCGTTCGCTAAAGCAGCTAAAGCTAAAGCAGCTAGTTATGTAATCTATAACAAGTTCGCTCTTCTGAGAACAAAGACCAATATGCTAAACTGCCATTTCACAAGCTAGAGGATTAACAGCTAACTAGCTAACAAGTGAACTAGCTAACAAGTGAAACTGTTCAAAATTAGTTTAAGTTATAAAAGTGAAGTATAACTTAATAACATGTTGGCCGAATACATGCATTCGAATTTATTGAATATCTTTGACAACAAACGACAAAACATATTACAATTCTGTTTTATCTGTCTGGCAAGAAAAATGTAAACTTTTTGCCCAACTTTGATGATTACTAGTGCATTCCTTTGAGTTCCATAGAAAACAGCAATGAATGCGCTGCTGTTATGTATAAGCAAGGAATGTAGTGCAACAATTAATACAGTATGTATTTTTGACGGGTTTGAGATATAAAGTCAATTGATTTGGTTTAAATGTATGATCTTTGCTACCATGTATAGTTTCCGTAGAATAATATGCAATTTTGCTGGAAAAATCAGGAAATTTCAGTGTTTTATGATTTAATACACTTCAGAGAAAACAAAGATTTCCAACAGAGGACTACGTTTGTGAACCTAAGTCACACTTTAGCATTGCCTTTGTTGTCGTGGTATTAAAGTTGTATGGAGAAAATGGTGTTAAATTGGCAAGCCAGAATCAGTGAAACATGACAATAACTGGCTTGTGAGCAGCAACCAAATCCAACAAACTTGTGGTGATGTATTACATAACGAGCAATCCTGCATTGGTGTGTGAACAAAGGGGCTATGGTGCAACTTTCATTGGTTACTAAACTGTGACTGGCAGCTCGTGAGTTTGTCAGCAAACTTTGCTACTTCATCACTACTTAAACCTAGATTATTTAGTACTCAATATGCCTAAATTTGCTAACATTTACTGTGGGTTTGCAAGTTGTTACTTTCAACTCAGAAAATGAGTTGAAAGTATATAATAGAGAACAAGTTGAACACTATCCTCGAATGAAAGTGGAGAAAGAGCTATGGAAGAAACTTCGTTACAAAGGCAGAGAACTGGTATTGGACAGGTTAGTTTTTGCTTACGTAAAAAATTAAAATTAGAGCATTTTAGACTGTATGAAATCATCTTTGTCCCGTTGCTAATAAGGAATGAGTTATTTAACAAAACAGTGAAAGATTGATTCTTGTTACGTTGCAATGATTTCATTTTTAAACTTAACTCAATTGATAGTCGTGGCACGAATGTTTTTTTTCAAGAATAGCTACACCAAACTCTTTATTAAAAGTTAATTAGTGATAACTTATCTAACAGAATAAAACCCATTTTGTACAAATTATGCATCAAATGCCTCAAGTGCCTCCGAAAATAAGGCCAAAAATCATTCAAAGAGACCAAATGGCACAAAAACGTCTTTGTCTGAAATATGACATGTGCTTTTTATAGTGGGAGATATTCTATCAGAGAATGGAATAGAAGAAGAATAAGACGGTACAGCCAACACGGACCAAGTCAAATCCGGTCACATGTCGGTAGTTTAGCCAGCTACGAGATAAACAATGATCGCTTAAAAAATGAGCTGGAGAGGAAAGTCACAAAGCTCCGTGATGGTGCAAAGGACTTTGAAAAATCATCTAATCTCAATTGGAGGCATTTGACACGAATTTGTGGACTCTGAAGAACTACCGGTGGCAACATCAACAATGACTCTAAGGTATATTACATTAATGGCATCTGCCAATGCTTGTGCACTTTTAGACAGTTTTATTTTTGAGCTAGTATTTAGAATATTAAAGTAAGTTTCAGTGATCAAAAGTCATGTTAACATGTTCACAACAGGTAGCATGGAATATGAGTGCTTGCATTAAAACATTGAAATGACAGAACGGATTACTATGGTTTGTTTTTAAACTATTAACCAAGTAAAAACTGTATGTTAGTCAGCTGTGAATACCAGGTTAATACAATAGTCTCACAAACGCTGATGAATTTTACAGTGGTAGAAAGAAACAGACAGATAGCGAGTGGAGAGGTCAACATTGGCAGGGCTATATGCCTAATTACTAAAGAGCTTCGCAGAGGAGCTGCTACAATCGGAAAGTGAAGCTATGGCAGGGTGGTGAGTCTACAAAACATCCGAGAGCACAATATCGAGTCATTGGATAGATAAAAAGAATCATGAGAGACTCCAAGAGTGTAGTTCTTACGGTTGAGCAATGCAGAGCTATTCCAGAGAAAAGCCAAGGTACAGACCTAAGAAAGATTAGGATTTGCGTTAATTACTTTTGGACGGAATTTTTTTTGAATAAAAATCATGGACATTATAAAATTAAAACTGCTTGATTATAAAGTCCCAGAATGTGGCACTTTGGGATAAATTAATAATAACTAAATAATAAATTAATTAATGTGGGATAAAGTAACACAGTTGTCTATTTTTACCCTATCTTGGTGTAGTGCCCACAAAAGTAGATGATTTTCAACACCTGCTCAGAGAACAAGTTTAACAGTTGGAAACCATCCACCACTTTGTGTGCTGACATGATCATTCTGACATATGCTCCCACTCTTATTATGTAATGACTGTTTGGTTTTTCAACAATCAGCTGTGTGACACTTGCCAAGATTACTTTGATTTGAATATTTGATGACCAAAGTGACATGTAGGGCTGAGCACTCCTAAATGTCAGGAGTAACTATGTTTTGGTCGTTGGTTAGTTTTCCTGGCTCTGACATACTTCATGTTTTGTTGCCAACTGCCATTAGTCTTATATTAACAAACAGGAAACTTACTTCTCTACATCTAGGTTAACACATTGACTCTGTCGTGGACAGTTGGCGTATGCTTATCCGTAACTCAGTTGTCTTTCTTTTAGTATTGATGTACAAAGCATCGTTGAGAGACCGTACTTGCATATGATTGGACGGTCCACCAGTTGGCATAAGTGGAGGCTCGGGCTATTGAGCTACAAACAGCCGCAATGCCAATTATCTGCAATGGCAGAGAATATCACAACCAACTACGACTGTACACAGGTAGGTGGAAGAGCTTCTGAGCTGTTGTTTATTATGGTTTTGAGTAATTCCAAATCTTTGATAGGTATATTTTAGTTTTCTACTTATCATATTTAGAAAAAAACTACTTTTTGGAGTGTCTATTTGTTGTTAATATGTGATTCAAACTAAAACAATAATTTTCTGACAATGAAAACGGGATCATTGTTCAATGTGTGTTGGTCCATTTAAACATAGGTGGGAAACCAGAAAAAAGTTTTTTGACGGATTGGTTCGATCAACTGGTTTACAAAAAACGCTGAAAATATATTTGGAGACAAAAAATTATCAATAACAATTGTGCTCTGTGCAAAATAATACTTTTTAACCAAGTGCAAACCACGGCGTCTCTCAATTTCAGAAATAACACGACATCCTGATGAAAAATAGTTTGTTGCTAAACAACTATTTGTAACCCAAAAAGTAGTCAATGTTTATTAAACAACGGGCTTGAGTTTAAAGTAGTAATTTTGATGATGGCTCCTGATATAAGAGGTAGAAATCAATATACAGGTTTTTATTTTGATGCTTCCGGTGCCTTTTGGTATGGCATTTACGGGAATGCTTTAAAACAGGCTTGTAGGTTTATATGCTTCTATAATAACTTGTGATAGATAAGTGTTGTCAAAACTATATTTCTAGCTGTGGTTTTTCGACTACACTGAATGATAATAAAATCTGAAATACGTGCTATTTTACCAACACAGATGGGGAAAATCACTAAATGAAAATTATTAACGTTTTTATTGTTTAATTTGAACATGTAGAGTTTTTACAAATAATAAAATTACCTATTAAAATGTGATATATTATTATAGTGAAAGCGTCGCTCACAGATATCTTTCTAGCCTCACAGACTTAGATAAACATTTTGAATTCTGTTTACCGAAATTAATATTTGTGAAGGAACTGCTTACCACAAAAGTCACATTCAAAACATGAAGCATTTCATTGCTATGGATTTGTTTGATAGAGTATGGCACTTTAATCAAGATGTGTAATAAATGCTCTATCTCAAACAATTCAGGAGATTTACCAGCAAGAGAATTTGAGGCAGGTCTGGCAAGACCAAGCAGTTTCCTCCCCTGCCAATGTGGTGCAAGAGCCGAGCACTTGCCTGATGAGGAAAAGGTCTTTCTTATGCCAAATTTTCTGATTATTGATGACCGGGTAGCGCATTTTCGCAAAAGCTACAATTTATCTTACAATGTCAGCCGAATGAAGGTATGTTTCATGCAACACCTCATGCAGGGATTAACTTTTTCTCAAATTTTAATTGAAACAAGGAGAAACTTATTTAAAACTCAACCTTTGAAAATCATGAAAATTTATTGGACCATGACACAGTGACAGGTTTTCATACAAAAAGCCACAAAAAATATTGATCTTTATCTCGCTTTGCTTCATTCTATAAAAATCTAACAATTTTACAGAAGTTTGCTTTGAAGGGCTTAAAACGGGCTTTTCAAGACTCACTTTGTGTGAAGAGTTGTTTTCTATCAAGCATTGTAAAACTTTTGAGAAAACTCACTTGCGGCAACAAGATGCAATAGCTAGGTAGAGGTCTATGGTGGTCTATCACAACGCGTTCGACAAAAGAGACTATCTGGATTACGATATTATATAGTATATTCCAGCAAATAGTTTGTACCATTTTTGTTACTTTTCAGTCTAAAAAACTTAACTATTATTATTTGGGGTTTTTTTGGAAGGTTTAATTATTATCGTTGCTGTAAAAAACAACGTTAGAAATACAATTTCGGCAATGTTTCTATTCACCTGGAATTATTGTAAAATTATACTAATGGTATTGTTTGATTAACTTTTCACTTGAAAATTGTAATTAATTCTTCCGATCTTGATCACAAACACTATCAGGTGAACGCTGGTGTATACATAATAGCGAGACTACAAAGATAAAGCAATTTGCTGACGAGAGAAAATCACCTCCAAAAAAAGTTAAAATTTGTTACAACATAATTCTTTTGCAATCAAAAGAGTCTCTGCACAATGCCAATGTTTAGGGGGCCCTACTTCTATGCAAACAAGCCAGAATTTATAGCTGTATATAACTTGTTGCGTCTTCGGGAAAAAATTGAGTCTTGGGTAGTGCTGACTGTGTCTATAGGAATCGTCTTACTGGTGAGAGTGCAACTCCAGATATTTTTTCTGAACACATTTCAACCTCAAAAAGTTCAAATTAACTCAAATCCTATTAAAATTAGGCATCCTAGGCCCTTCAAAATGATCCAATAAGTTGCCAATGACTTTATATCATAAGACTGCTTTAATACCATGCCTTTATTGCTTGAAATATACCAGCATTTTTTTTATCATTGATGGGAACGATAAATTTGAAATAAAAGTTTCAATATCAATTTCATTGATTCCGATTGTACTTATCTGAAGATTTCTTTTGACTAATAAATCATTTTGAAAAATTCATAAATGCATAATAATTTTACTGCCAACCCATTAAGAAACTTTCTTTACAAAATCCAAAATTTTCTTCAAAACCTAAAATAGAAAGTGCAATTCCAAACCAAAACATTGTATTAGGTATATCTCATCTGATCCAACAAATTTTCATAGTATGATTGTCGTTGAAACTTGAAATATTTCCAAATAAGACTGGCCATCACCTGATTAGCTAAGGCAAATCAAAAAGTTGAAACTTGCTTGCAATAGGTTTAGCACCACTTTGAGCATCAGGATTAGGTTCAGAGAGTGACTAAATTGTCATTTAGAAGGGAAACAATTGATTGGTTGCTGTTGAGACGATAATCAAATTTCTGTAAATAAATCAATCGGGTTTTCTTTAATTTGTATGGTAGAAAGATGACTCGCTGGAAGAGCTGATGAGAAGAGAAGTTTAATGAGAAGGGCGATGAGCTAAAATACATGCTATCACAGAAAATTACAGGTATGCAAACAGTCATTGGCACTATCTGTACTTTAACTAATGTGTGAATAGTGGAAGTTTCTTGTCAGAAAATGTTAGTTTTTTTCTTGTCATAAATTTGAGATTTTTAATGCGGTAAGCAGCTTAGTTTGCAGATTTACAAATCAACACAATTTCTTCTGTGATAAAACAATGCCCTAAATCAGTTATAAAAACTTTACTTTATGCAGACGACCAAAGTGAGAGTTTACCGTAACAAAAAATCCAAACAAAAATGTTTGTCGACAAAAGTTAAACTGCAATATTTCCCTTTTTGCTGTTTGACCAAACCACCCTGCTTTGATTCTAATTTATCATTTCTAATATTCACCTAATTTTGATTTGCACAATTGATGGAACAGCAAAAAACTTAAAAACACAACCACACAATGTTACTCAACTCACATCAACTTCTATCATTAAATGCTTCCATTAAAATCACATAATTTTGGATAAAAACAACTGTACCATTCTGCAAAAAAACAAACAGTGAACTACAGTGATCTTTTTTTATCTTTTGTGAAATGGTTCCTAAAATTAGTAACAATTTATCTTATTTTTCAATATCATGGCGCTGGTACTTGTTTTCAATTTATTTTGATAATAGTTAGTATACCCACCTTATTATTCTACTAGTAAACAAGACTTGCAGTTGATCAGGGAAATATTAAAAAATACTCTAAAATTGGGTAAATAATAATTATCAAGCAGCTGCAAGTTTCTTGAAAAGCATTAAATTGAAAAGCTGTGATGTGGATGTTGATTGGCTAGACAGGCCGATAATCGTACAGAGAACCATCACTGCCGATGAAAAAAAATCGCCCTCCGATTTAAAATCTTGAAGATTTCACTGCTCACACTTGCGAGCCTATTTTTTGCTCCTTCCACTCGGCCGAAAATTGCTTAGTGTGAACGTAGCTTTAGTGTGTGTTTTAGATTTTGCTTCACAAAACCTTATGAGCAGGTATAGCGTAAAACAACTTAAGCTCTAATCAAATGCAAGGGTTTTCATAAAACATTTTTTACAACAGTGCTTACTTGAAAAACAATTTTCTCCTGTCGCTACTTGTTAAATTGACATTTACTAGCCAAAGCTTGTCATTGACAATAATATTTCAAGCAAACCATAGCCTGATAACAGTGAGCGGTCCAAAAAATACTGGGCTATGTAATGCATTGTAAATGTCATCAAAATAACAACGACAAATGAGTGTCCAAAAATAATTTGTTACTATTTAAAGGACTACAGATTTCAAGAAAACTGCGCTGAAGCTGGAGAACGATCGGATGACGTGCCTCAAGATGGACATACCTATAATCCATGAGTTGGTCACACTTGGTATGTTAGGAGTAGCATATTATGTCAAGTCAGTTTTATAGTAGTTACAGTACTGCAGTATCACCAGAGCTTAGCACTATGGGAAAAATTCACACTTAAATGTTTTCCAATGAGACACTAATACAACAGGGTACAGGTCACTAGAACTGATTAGGGATTCAATGGTTATTCCGATAAACAAGGTTCCAGGAATTAGCAATACCTGTTTTCTAATGAAAGCAGACAACTCCTGGACCAAATCTCCAACCGGTGTTTATGTTCACTAAATGCCGGCACTCTCAAGAGAAACTTTGAGACATTTTTTATCAACTACTTTAGACATTCATTTCAGGTTGATCAGCATTATTTCTAGGTGCCTACACTCATTTCAAGTCTGTATGCATGTATTATTGTATAGATTTGTTTCAGCCTTGCTTAAAATTGATTGACAACAGAATTTTTGAAACTATATTTGTTCTAAATAAGACTAGTAATTGCTTCTTTCAGGCGATGTGAGATAGGCAGAATCATGAAATCTTTGTGGCAAAGCATTTATTGAAACTGAGCAAACCCTAAGCAAAGGTGAGTGAAACATCTCAATTATTTACGAGAGCGGATAATAAACAAGTGCAAAAGTACTTGAATGTTATGCATTTGCCGCTTTATAAAACAGTCTTTTTTCTTTTATTTAGCTGAGATGTGAAGTACCTTTTTAAAAAGCTTAGAGCAGGCTTTGTGAGACATCCTCTGGGTGGGAAGTCATTGTCTCATTGAGCATGAAAAAGAGGGCATCAATCCCCACCCTTACCAATCAAAATACAAACTGTCTCTTGGGTGTGTGAAGCACATTTTCCATGTTTCATATGTCATCCATTTCATATACGACAATTCTGTAACTTTTTTTACCAGATATCACAAACGGAAATGAGGAACCAAATTTGAGTATTATGAACATTTTACGAGTGGTCGTAAAACTAAAAGGTAAGAAATATGTTGACTATCAAGATTGCTACTACCTTATGGTTTTCATTTTGCAAGAAAGATATGCGTGATGTAAAATTTGAAACATCGGCAAAGACGCTAGTTCCATATAGTAATATAAAAGTATTATCACTAGGTGAATAAAAATCTACTTGTTACCGATTAACTGCTAGACGTAGCTAAAACAGACAAATTTTTGGTGGTAGATGTAACAGATACACTAATAGTGGTAGATATAGCCGATGTACTACTTGTAGTAGAGGTCACCGATGTACTACACATACCAGATATAGAATATACATTGTGGAAGTAGATATAACATATACACTACCAGTACTAAACGTAGCATAGATATGTTACTCGTAGTATATATAGCATATACACTACAAGTAGCAGATATGACATTCATACTACTAGTAGTAGATATAAGTTTCACACTATTAATAATAGATACAACATTCATACTACTAGTAGTAGATATAACGTATTTAGGATGAGAAGTAGATATAACTTATATACGACTAGTAGTAGATGTGGCAGATGTATTACTAGTAGTACACACAGCATATTCACTACACTAAACTGGGAATCAACATAAAATATATGATACTAGTAGTAGATATAGCATATACAACACTAGTAGCATATATAACATATGCACTATTAGAACCAGATATATCGTGTATACTACTTATTGTAGATATACCAGATAATGTTCCATTAATAAATATAATATGTACACTATGAGCAGTAGATATAGCATATACACTACTGGTAGTAAAAATAACATATACATTACTAGTGGTAGATCTAGCATACAGACTACTAGTAGTAAATATAACTTATGTACTACTAGTAATAGAGATAGAATAAATAATACTAGTGGTAGAGATCACAGATGTACTACTAGTATTGTGTATAGCATACACGTTACTAGTGGTAGACATAACATATATACCACTGGTTGTAGATATGCATGTACATTTTCAGTAGCAGATTTAACATATGTTACTAGTAGTAGCTATAACATCTATACTACTAGTAGTAGGTGTAACAGAGACATTACAAGCATAGGAAAAACATATATTTTACCAGTACTAGACATCACAGATATATGTACATTACTAGTAACAGATATAGAATAGTATATATATAATATAAAGTAGTAGTAGATACAACATACAGTCGACATCTTGCTTGCCCTCTAATCTATAGCTCAAAAATCGAGTCAGTGCAATATAATATTGGTTATGATTATCATTATTATTGCTATAAAAAGAAGTGATATCATTATCATAGATACATATCAAATAACCAATAACATTTGAAGAATAACTATGAACCAAAATAATACTACCTTCTGTCTGTAACTATTAATTATTACTAACAATACAATATCGATTATAATTATAATAATAATGACAACAATAATAGATAATACTTACTTATTATTATTATTATTATTATTATTATTATTATTATTATATTACTATTAAAAATAATAATAATAATGAATGATAATAATTATTATTATCGTCATATATCATCATACAATAATAATAATAATTAATACCAGTTATAACAAAGTTTTGTTGCTAACTACTAGTGTAAGTTTATTATTATTATTTATTAATTTTAATGAGTTATTATTATTTATTATTATTATGTTTAAGCCATTTAAAAACCTTGAACAACAGTCACAACGAATGTGGTATTATTGAGTCGGTATGTAGGATAATACATACTAAGTAAGTAGTAGTATGATGTCTTGTTTGTTAAAACTAAATCTGCTGTTATAAGAAAAAAACGTAGCAACAACAACCAATATACTTATTATTATTAATATAATTATATTATAATTATACATGTAGTATATTATTATTATTTTAATTATTATATATATTATTTATTATAATTCTTCCATTCACCAAGTTTACAACAACAGCCTGACATACTCACAACAGCAAACGCTCCCTCTACAGTAGAGTTCAAACCTCTTGTTGTACTACTTACATACCCTGTAGGGAGAAGAGGTGATGACGATCTCGCCATCCAAAATAATAAAGCAGTGGCAATTCCACTTGTTCCCAATGTCGGTGGGAGTCAACCATAGAATTATCTCCCCCTGATATGAGGGGGGGGATAACTCCATGGAGTCAACTCAACGGGTCAATGTCAAAATATTTTGCCGAAGTTCCTAGTTTTCAACGCAAACTATTATACACACTTTAACCCGTTGTGATTCGGTGCAATGATGGACCTATGAGTGCAATGCATAGAACTTTAGGATGGTACAGAGTATAGACCCTAGGCTAAATGGAAAAGGCAGTAATAACATCGCATTATCATTTTGGTGCCACAGATAGTTGTACTACTATACCTCTTTTACTATGTTGTTGGCACTCAAATGTTCCTGGTCTCTGAAATAACCTAGAGGATTTCATGTCATTGGTACTTCCAGTTATGTTTTATTAATATTATTCTTATTATATATATTATTAGTAGTAGTCAAATAATAATAATTTTTTATTTAATAATAATCATAGTAGTAGTCACAGCAGCAGTGCGTGGTATAATTGAAATAATAATAATAATTTGCAAACAATCAAATAAATTACTATTATTTATTGTAATTAATTATAATTATAATGATAATCATTATTATTAATTATTATAATATGATATAATGATGATTTGATTGCTGAAAGACTTTTCAAAATTTTTATTATTTATAATTATATAAATCAAAAATTTCAACATCATCATTCATTCATCATGATGATGCTCATCAAAAAAATAAATATTTGTTATTATTATTATTATTGTTATTATTATTATTGCGGATTGTGGATATGTTATCCTTATTATTATTATCAGTGTCATTGTTGTTGTTATTGTTATTATTATTATGTTATTATTATTATTTATGTTATAATTATTATTATTATTATTATTATTATTATGTTATAGTTATTATTATGTTATAATTATTATGTTATATTTATTATTATTATGTTATAATTATTTATTAAATAGCTATTAAATTTATTAATTAACATATCCCACTCTCCATACATCATCTCCTGGTCTTTGTCCATCATCTCTTGCTCTGTATCCACCACATACACTCTACATTCACTATATGTTGCTCTCCATTCACCAGGTCCTCATCTCCATCTACCTCCACCTGCTCTCCACTCGCTATCTCATACTCTCCATCCATCATCTCCTGTTCTCCATCCACAATCCACTGCTATTCATCTATCATCTCCTACTGTCCATCCACCAGAGTTGGCTCGGTTTAAACTAGCCAACTTTCTGAGGTTATATTGGTTTTTATGTTTTTTTTATTCATCAAATGTTTCCATTCTTCCAAAGCTAAACTGGTAGGTTATCTGCTTCACAGCATTCATTCATACCACGGTCTCATTTTCTTGATTATTCTAAAAATCTAAAATTATAAATCCAATTTTTCAGCTCAGTTTCAGGTATTCACTATGACAGAGATTATTTTTTTTTTATTGAAAAATTATGCGCCACATGTATATATAATTAATGTAACTTCACATTTGGGATGGTACACTCTAAACTGTGAAATCGACTTGGCGCTAAAAAAAACAATACATAGTTATTTATTTCCTCTCCAATGCGTAATACTAAAAAAGAATACCAACGATCTTGTCTCCGGCTACAGTAATGCCATTTCGTTGTTGAAGTTTTAGTTATCTGGTTTTATTATACAATCAGTCATTTATTTAGATACCAATACCATGTTGTACATACCACGCAGCTGTCTTGTTTGGAGGTAAACGTTGAATATTGTTTTAAACAACCTGATTACATATCGACAACCATTCCTTTAACTATTCAGTAGATCATCATGTCTTTTTGTAGACTGCATGGACTACACTCAAACAATTTACACCATAAAAACCGTTCTAAATTTTATTTCATTTTTTTCATTAAAAACCATGATATTTTCAACCCTGTCTACCATCTCCTGCTTTCCATCCACAATCATCTGCCCTTCATCTGTCATCTCCTACTAGCCACCCACCATCTCCTGCTCCCCATCCATAGTTCCTTGCTCTTCATCTACCATCCATGCTCTTGATCATCAGGTCTTGCTTTCCGTCCACCTTCCCCTTCTCTGCATCTACGACATCCTGCTCTCCATCCACCATCTCTTGCCCTACATACTCAATTCATCATTTCCTGCCTTTCCTCCATTATATCCCTTTGTTCATTTCATTACTTGATGTTTCTGCAACTAACACGGTATCAGATTTTATTTTCCAGCATTTTATTGAAAATCGCTTCAGTAACACATCTTTCTCATTTGGCTTGATTTCACCCACTCTTTTCCCCTTAGTTCAAAGCATCACTCTTGACCCCTCACTTTAGGTTGGCAAGTTCGAAAACTGTATGTAATTATAAACTACAATTGATAATAATCATCATGTGTTGGTAATATCAAACTATTAAACAATAATGATAAATGAAGAATTTAATATTATGTAGTAATAGGAAATCGACTAACAACATTTATTAAGCTTTTTTTATGGAAAATGGAAAACAGAGCAAAGGAATATATGTTTTTACAGAAAACAACAAAACTTTGGAAGATTTATCGTTGAATCGATATTTGAATTGAATATTGAATTTGATATTGCTTTATCAACAGTGGCATTTAGACATCTGGCATTATCGCAACAACTGCAGTTTGAATCATGCGGCTTTATTGTCGTGCTCAGTTATGATTTCATAGCTGGGACAAAGTCTCCCTCCCTGTACCAGTCCATATATACCACGTCTATGGTACAGTCAGTCAAATATCCATATATTGTCAAAGTCGTTATTTTTTTTAGTGGGGTCCTGTTTCCGCTGCAGATCGGCCAGCTGAACTCTTCCAGAGTGCAACAAATGATGCACAAGTTTTTATTTTGGGAATTTTCTCTGATGCAGTTCTTAGTTGGATGCAGTGGTGATTGTTAAGTTATTATTTTATACTAGACACAGACCAAGGGGATTCTTGTGGACCAAGTTCTGAAATCTCACAACCGGATGAGTCAAATACATATCAAGCTGAGAAAAGAAAACGAGCGTCAAATCCAAAGGTAGGCGTTTTAGTATTGATAATCTTACTCATAGATAAATTATGTAGGTTTGATTCAGCCTACTTTTGGTGAGTTTTGCATGAAAAAATTTTTTTTTGGAGTTGTGCTCTTGGTAGTTCCATCTACAGCATGAGTATGAATGCTGACTTTTACGCAATTCTTCTCTTGATGAGCATTAATTTATATAAGGCTATAAAGCAGAGCTGCAAAATTTTGGCTTGTTTGAATAGAAGTAGCGGAGAGCATCCTAGTAATTATAGTCATTGTGCACAGACTTTCAAGAGCAAGGAAAAATAGGTTTGCAATTATTTTCTGATTTTGTGGATGGTTTTTTAGTTTAGTCAGCCAGTGAATTTATTATTGATAGGCCGGCCATTGAAAGTATTCGCGACCTGTTTGTTGAACGAAGTACAAAAATAGTAGGCGTTCGTAATTCAATATGAGCGTATGCATCGAACCATCAGTTTAGAACATCATAATTATTCAATGAGCTGTTATAGTTTACCAAACAAATAATAAAGAAGATAACTCCCAGTTTTCAAAACAATCAAAAACAAAAATATAATAAAATTTGAACTACTACAAACTGGAATAGTTTTTAAAGCTGACCTGTAATTTAGTAAAGTTTGAACAGTTGCAATTATTTAGAACTTATTTTTTAAAGATTTAAAACCGGTTTATAAAAATGAAAGAATTAAACTTGCTCGTTATTATGTATTTAATGTTTGGTTTCATTTGCTCCCGACGAACAATATGAATAAATTTTCGTTGATTATTTTCTCTATTCAGTGAGCTACTTTTTGTTGACACATGAGTTCCGAACAAAACGATTTATTGGTTAAATTTATTGCCGGTCTGATTATTTTTATTGCAATCTATTCGGCAAAGAGAGGTTGCTAATACTCTTATTATGTACTCAATGGTGTTCTTGGGATAAATCAGATGCAAATACCTAAAAAGATAGAGCAACATTGCTCTTGCAAAACAAAAAGACTTTTCAATCAAATTATTATTATTTACAATGTATTTGTGCTGAAAAACATGCCAGATTTCCATAAAAGGACGGGCTTTTCAAGATGCACTTTGTGTGTAGAGTTGTTTTTTCATCAAGCAATGTAAAACTATTGAGAAAACTCACTTGCGGCAACAAAACAGCTATAGGTATCATGTGGAGGTCTATTAAAACGCGTTCGTCCGAAGGGACTATCTGCATTATGGTATTATATAGTATATTACAGCAAGTAGTTTGTACTATTTTTGTTATTTTTTCAGTTCCAAACTACTTTTTAAAAATCTTAATTATTATTCTTTAGTGCTTTTGAAATTTTTTTTTGGAAAGATAGCCGGTATTTCAGATTTAATTATTATCATTGTTGTAAAAAAACAAAGCCGGAAATACAATTTCGGCAATGTTTTTTTCACCTAGTACTATTATAAAAGTATACTAATATTATTGTTTGATTAATTTTTCACATGAAATTATTATTTTGTTAAAAGAAATTTCATCATTTCTTTTGATTTTGATGACAAACACTATCACGTAAATGCCAGTGTATACATAATAGCGAGCTTACCGAATATAAAACAAATAGCTGACTTGAGAAAAATAGCTCCAAAAAAATTAAACTTTGTTGCAATATCATTTTTTTGCAATCAAAAGAGTCTCTGCACAAAACTAATATTTATAACGCCCTATTTCTATACGAACAAGCCAAATTTTTGAAAACTCGCTTTATAGTTCTATATAACTTGGCGCGTCTTCGGGAAAAAAAGGCGTCTCGGCAAGTGTGAACTGTGTCTATAGGAATCGTCTTACTAGTGAGAGGGCAACTCCAGATAATTTTCTGAACACATTTCAACCTCAGAAAGTTTAAATTAAATCATATCCTATTCAAATTAGGCATCATAGGCATCAAAGAGCAATTATTTTCAAATATGATTCACGCATTGTGTGATTGAAACAAATTATCAATATAAATTGTAGACAAAAAATGATTTTCAAATGGACAGGAAAAAAATTGGAAGTATTTTATGGTTATTTTTATTATTTGGGTTGAGAGTTTTTAGCACGCTCTCTCTGACATTAAAGAGCTTAGTACTGGCTTTTCAATACACACTTAGTGTGTAAAATTGTTTCCTTATCAAGCATTCTAAAACTATTGAAAAAACTCACTTGCGGCAACAAGAGTGCAATAGCTATGTAGAGGTCTATGGCAACGCGTTCAACAGAAGGGACTATCTGCGTTAATGTATTATATAGTATATTGCAGCAAGTAGTTTGTACTATTTTTGTTACTTTTCCAAATTAGACAATATAAATTGTAGACAAATAATGATTTTCAGATGTACAGGTTAAAAAATGAGAAATATTTTATGATTATTTTTATTATTTGGGTTGAGAGTTTCTAGCGCACTCTTTGACATTAAAGGGTTTAGGACGGGCTTTTCAAGACACACTTTGTGTGTAGAGTTGTTTTCTTATCAAGCACTGTTAAACTATTGAGAAGACTCACTTGCGGCAACAAAAGTGCAATAGCTATGTAGGGGTCTATGGCAACGCGTTCAACAGAAGGGACTATCTGCATTAGTATATTATATAGTATATTCCCGCAAGTAGTTGCACCATTTTTGGTACTTTTTCAGTTTGAATTCTTAATTATTATTATTTAGTGATTTTTAAAATTTATTTCAATAAATGGTATTTCAGATTTAATTATTATTGTTGTAAAAGAAAACGTCGAAACAACAATTTCTGCGATGTTTTTTGTTTTCAACTAGTATTATTATAAAATTATACTAAAGTTATTGTTTGATGAATTTTTCACTTTAAAATGGTTATTTTGATTAAAAAAAATTTCAATAGTTTTCTTGATTTTGAGCACAAACAGTATCACGTTAACACAGGTGTATACATAATAGCGAGCTTAACAATGATAAAGCAAATTGCTGACTCGAGAAAAACAGCTCCAAAAAAATTAAACTTTGAGCAATATCATTTATTTTTTGCAATCAAAAGTCTCTGCACAATGCCAATACTTAGGAGGCCCTACTTCTATGCAAACAAGCCAAAATTTTGAAAACTCGCTTATAACTCTGTATAACTTGTTGCGTCTTCGGGAAAAAATTGCATCTTGGCGAGTGCTGACTATGTCTATAGGAATTGCCTTACTGGTCAGAGGGCAACTCCAGATAATTTTTTTCAACACATTTCAACCTCAAAAAGTTTAAATTAAATCAAATCCTCTTCAACTTAAGCGTCCTAGGCCCTTTAAAGAAATGGCAACTCCAACTAGTGGATTGCCTGTCGGTTGCTGATATGCCACCTCTAAAAGGCTTCGGACAGGCTTGCAAGATGCACTTTGTGTGAAGTTATTTTCTTATCAAGCATTGTGAAACTATTGGGAAAACTCAATTGCAGCAACACAAGTGCAATGAGTTTGTAGAAGTTTATGGAAGTTTATGACAACGTTGTAGAAGGGGCAATCTCCTAGCGGCAGTTCCTTTATGATATTATATAGTATTCTCCAACAAATAGTTTTAACCCTTCTTATTAAGTTTTTATTTTAAAATTAACTTTTACAAATTTCAAGTATTACTATTGAGTGCATTTTAATTGTTTGCTTAGAAAGATAGCCAGTATTTCAGATTTAATTACTATTGTTGTTGTGGGAAAACAATGCCCGAAAAATAATTATGGAAATGTCTTTTTTGTCTAATTTTATTACGAAATTGTACTAATGTTACTTTTATCAAAATTTTATTAAAATTATCATTTTTAAAAAATATTTCATTAGTTTTTTTTTCGATTTTGATCACAAACACTGCTTCATGAAGGCCAGTGTATACATAATAGCGAGTTTTCCCAAGAAGTAAAAAATGCCGACTTGAAAAAAACCGCTCTAAAAGGGTTGCAATCACAAAAGTCTCTGCACAATGCCAATATTTAGGAAGCCCCTTCTTCTATACAAACCAGCCAAAATTTTGTAAATTTTTTATAAAAATCTTATAGGTTGTCGAGTTTTTATAAAACAAAACTTGCGTGTCGGTGAGTTCCGACTGCATCTTTAGGAATTACTTTACTGGGGAGGGGGCAACTCCAGATAACTTTGTTGAGCACATTTTGACCCAAGAAGTTTAAGTTAATTCAAACCTCCTCCATATTAGGTGTCCAGGCTCTTAAATTGTAACAATTTAAATTATGTTGATTGTAGCTTTTTAGGCATTAAATAGTTTAATTATCCAGCTTTTATTTTATACTAGATCCAGACCAAAGGGATTGTTGTGGAACAAGCTCTGAAATCCCGCAACCTGATGAGTCAACTACATATCAAGCTGAAAAAAAAACGGGCCTCAAATTCAAAGGTAGGTGTTTTAGTATTGATAATCTTGCGCATAGGCTGAATTAAACCTACATGATTTATCTATTTCTGATGATAACTACATAAAAAAATTTTTTTTGGACTTGTGCTCTTTTTAGTGCCATCTACAGCATGACTATGATTCTGACTTTTATGCAATTTTTTTCTTGATAAGCAGCAATTTATATAAGGCTATGAAGCAGAGCTGCAAAAATTTGGCTTGTTTGGATAGAAGGAGCGGAGAGCATCCTAGTAGTAGTCATTGTACACAGACTTTCAAGAGCATGGAAAATTAGGTTTGCAATTATTTTCTGTTTTTTGGATGGCTTTTCGTTTAGTCAGCCAGTGAATTTTGCTATTGATAGGTTGGCCATTGAAAGTGCCGGCGACATGTTTGTTGAACAAAGTACAAAAAATAACAGGCGTTCGTAATTCAATATGAGCGTATGCAACAAACCATTAGTTAAAACATCATAATTATTCAATGAACTGTTATAGTTTATCGAGCAAATCATAAAGAAGATAACTCTCAGTGTTCAAAATAATCAAAAATATAACAAAATTTGAACTACTATTAACTGTAATCGTTTGTAAAGCTGCCATTCAACTTAGTAAAATTTGAACGGTTGCAATTATTTTGAATTATTTTTCAAAGATATAAAACCGGTCTATGAAAATAAAAGAAATAACTTCCCTCGTTATAATTTATTTAGCGTTCAGTTTCATTTGCGACCGACGAATAATATAAATAAATTCTCGTTGATTATTTTCTTTATTCATTGAGTTACTTTTTGTTGACCCACGAGTTCCGAACAAAATAATTTATTGATTAAATTTATTGCCGGTCTGGTTATTTTTATTGCAATTTGTTTGGCGAAGAGAGATTGCGAATACTCTTGTTATGTACACACTGGCGTTCTTGGGATAAATCAGATGGCCAATTACCTCAAAACTAGAGAACTTTTGCACCTGCAAAACAAAGATTTTTCATTCAAATGATATCAAAAAACTAAAATTATCATTATTTACAATGTATTTTTTGCTGTAAAAACTGCCAGATTTTTATTGTACGGGACATTGCTGTCGTAACAACAGCAATTATTTTCAAATCTGATTATTTGTTTGAAACAAATTAGACAATATAAATTGTAGACAAATAGTGATTTTCAGATGTACAGGTTAAAAGATGAGAAATATTTTATGATTAATTATATTTTTGGAGTTGAGCCTTTTTTTAGCACACTCTCTTTGACATTAAAGGGCTGATGACGGGCTTTTCAAGACACACTTTGTGTGTGGAGTTGTTTTCTCATGAAACATTGTAAACTAATGAGAAAACTTCCTTGCGGCAAAAAAAGTGAAGTAGCTATGTATAGGTCTATGGAGGTCTATGACAACGCATACGGTAGAAGGGACTAGCTGCATTAGTATATTATAAAGTAAATTCCAGCAAGTAGTTTGTACCATTTTTGGTACTTTTTAAGTTTAGAACTACTTTTTAAAATTCTGAATTATTATTGTTTAGTGCTTTTTAATTTTTTTTTTTTGAAGAATAACCGGTATTTCAGGTTTAATCGTTATTGTTATAGTAAAAAAAAACAACGCCGGAAATACAATTTCTGTAATTTTTTTTCACCTAGTATTATTATAAAATTAAACAAAGGTTATTGTTTGGTTATTTTTTCACATGAAAATTGTTGTTTGGATAAAAAATGTTCATTAGTTTTGTTGATTTTGATCACAAACATTATCACCTGAACGCCGGTGTATACATTAAAGCGAACTTACCAAAGATAAAACAAATTGCTGACTTGAGAAAAACAACTCCAAAAAAATTAAACTTCGTTGCAATATCACTTTTTTGCAACCAAAAGAGTCTCTGCACAATGCCAATACTTAGGAAGCCTTACTTGGGAAAAACATAGCGTCTTGGCGAGTGCTGACTGTGTCTATAGGAATTGCCTTACTGGTGAGAGGACAACTCCAGGTAATTTTTCTGAACACATGCCAACCTCAAAAAGTTTAAATTAAATCAAATCCTCTTCAACTTAGGCGTCCTAGGCCGTTTAAAGAAATGGCAACTCCGACTAGTGGATTGCCTGTCAATTGCTTACCTGCCACCTTTAAAAGGCTTCGGACAGGCTTTGCAACATGCACTTTGTGTGAAGTTATTTTCTTATCAAGCATTGGGAAAACTCAATTGCAGCAACACAAGTGCAATGAGTTTGTAGAAGTTTATGGAAGTTTATGACAACGTTGTAGAAGGGGCAATCTCCTAGCGGTAGTTCCTTTATGCTATTATATAGTACTCTCCAACAAATAGTTTTAACCCTTCTTATTAAGTTTTTATTTTAAAATTAACTTTTACAAATTTCAAGTATTACTATTGAGTGCATTTTAATTGTTTTCTTAGAAAGATAGCCAGTATATCAGATTTATTTATTATTTTTGTCGTGAAAAAACAATGCCAGAAAATAATTACGGAAATGTCTTTTTTTGTCTGATATTATTACGAAATTGTGCTAATGCTAATTTTTCACATGAAAATTATCATTTTGTTAAAAATATTTCATCAATTTTTTTTGATTTTTATCACAAACACTGTCACATGAAATCCAGTGTATGCATAATAGCTCGCATTCTTAAGATGAAAAAATTGCTGACTCAAGAAAAACAGCTCCATCGATTTAAAATTGTTGCAATCTCATTTTAGCAATCACAAAAGTCTCTACACAATGCTGATATTTAAGAGACCCCTTCTTCTCTACAAACCAGCCAAAATTTTGTAAAATTTTTCAATGAAAATTATGTAACTTGTTGAATATTTATAAAACATAAATTGCGTGTTGGTGAGTGCTGACTGCATCTTACTGGAATCACCTTACTGGTGAGGGGGCAACTCCAGATAACTTTGTTGAGCACATTTCGACCCAAGAAGTTTAAGTTAATTCAAATCTCCTCCATATTACGTTTCCAGGCTCTTAAATTGTAACAATTTAAATTATGTTGATTGTATCTTTTTAGACATTCAATGGTTTAATTATCCAGCTTTCATTCTATACTAGATACAGACCAAAGGGATTCTTGTGGACCAAGCGTTGAAAGAGTGCAACCAGATGAGCCAGCCAACTTCATATCAAACTAAAAAGCAGCAAACTAATCCAATACTTAAAGATAACAGATGGCAGAGAGGTGGTGTCC